>WEIV01004815.1:211231-260441 GCA_013390005.1 Calyptomena viridis
CATGTTGTCACAAGGATCTGTAGCAGGCTTATGTTCATGTGCTCTCTGACCTTTTGCTGGTGGGTTGGGAGCAGTTTCTAAACTTCAAATTTATCCCAAGCATCACCAAATTTCACACGTGTTATGCACAAGGTGTTGAGCATCACTATCATCCCTTTTAGTTATGACAAAGTAAAGTTAAACTGGCCTTTTCCATGTATGTGCACATTCTAAGAGCGTTTGAAGAGGAGTAAAAAATTACTTCTAACTGTATATAGTAAGGAGAAACTACTTATAATACTTAATTGTCTGAAGGAAAAGAAACCTGGTGGAAATTAAATAAGTTCTGAAAGCATAAGCACTGCTGCAATGAGTTGGGAAAAAAAGATATGCAAACCTGAAAATAGAGACTGACTTTCTGCTTCTCCTCAGCTTCTTTACAAGTCCACAGTGAGAAGGTGAACACAAGCCTTTGCTCTCACCTTCTGGCTTCCCTCAAGCAGCCACTTGTCTCCTCAGAGAAGTGAGGTAAAGTGATGTCTCCCATCTCTACATGTTGCCATGATTCACTCAATGCTTTAAAGGATTTCTCTTTTTTGTTTTTGTTTGGTTTTGGTTTTGTTTTGCAGGGGGTTTTTTTGTTTGTTTTTGTTTGGTTGGGGTTTTTTGATTGTTTGCTTTAAAAGAGAGTGGTACCTTCTGTATTTATATACTCTGAACACTGCAGGTCAGAGCTCAAATTAAGAAAGAGGATGAACAGGATTACAGCTAATAAGTAAATCCTTGAATGAGACAAGTTACTAAATCATCTTTAAAACATTATACATGTGTATAACATCTCAAACATTCAGTGTTTAGCCCTTCAGTTTTACTCTTTTACTGTGACTCTTAAATCTTGTAAGAGTCCTTTTTAATTTTTCTTTTTCTTCTTCTTTTTCTCTTTCTTTTTCTTTTCCTTTTTCTCTTTCTTTTTCTTTTCTTTTCCTTTTACTTTTTCTCTTCCTTTTTCTTTTCTTTTTTTTTCTCTTACTTGTGTTAGATTTTTCTTAAAGCTTGTTTTTCGTCTCTACTAGTGCTGTGCAGACTGGTTAGTCAGCTAAAAAATCTGTACATGAAATTTCAGAGTAGCTCAAAAGCTTGCAAAAAAGTTTTAAAGTGAAAGAGCAACAACACTGGCCTGACTCATACCCTGTAGGAGTAGGTGCAAGCATAAACCTCTCTACGTATATCTGCTGGTTCATCTCTGTCCTTTTAACAAGTGACAGTCTGTATTAACTCATTACAGTGCAGTGGTAGCAAGCTTTGGTAAGAGATTCTTTTCTTTCCTGATTGAAATAAGCTTCTTCAGCAACTACCGAACTGAATTTTCATTGCAGTTTATATTACTGTATACAATTAGAGTGCTTGAATCAAATATGACAGGTTTTCTGTTAAAAGTGCTTTATGTGTTAGCAAATGTATAACTCACCAATCCCTTGCCAGGTTTTGGGTGTATGTTGCATTTCTATGCAGTATGTTCCCTACCTCCCTAGCCGCTGTTGTGCCCTACGGACACAGAATGATTTGTGACAGAAGCTCCATCTCAAAAATCTGATCAAAAGGATCATTTCTGCACAAACACATCAGAGACGTGGGGGATATATGCATACAAGAAGTGCTCTATCATGCCTTTGCTTTGCATGGTGCTGCAGGAGTTTACAGGTAGATGGTACTTGGTTGCCACCTCTTCTCATGCAGAGGGTGCTGGGTGTTAGGGGCAGGCCAGGGCATCAGTCGTGATGTTTGGCTTAGATCTGTATTCTTCCTCTGGCTGGCATTGACCAACGAGGAATATTTGTTGTGAATACCACTGTACTGCTCTGGTCTGTGTCCAAGAGAAAAACAGGAGGAGGACCAGAAATCCTGTGCTTTGCTTTGAAAGTTCCTCCATGGTTGCGTTTCCTCTCTAACAGGCCCCTTAAGGAGATGAGATGAGCATATGTTTATATTTCCCAGATGTTTTCTGAAATGATCTTAATTGAAATGTTCATTCTGGCTTCATTAGTGAAATTTTATTTTGCTTCTCAATGTGTTCAAAGTCCTTTCCCCTCCACTCCCTTTGTGTTTTCTTTTTTTTTATTTCTTTTGTGATGTGAACACAAGTTATTATAATTATTTTACTGCAAGAATTTAAAAAGTTTCATCTTTCCACTTAACTTCCTAAGTCAATTAGAACTGGTCACAAGTGGGGAAATGCATAGTTTTAGAGAAAACAGGTGTAACAAAGGATGCTTGTTTAGGGCACTTTGGGGTTCAGGAGGAACAAGGGTCCAGATCACTAACAGGAGTGAGGTAACTAAATGATTTTTAAAATCTTGTCTAGACAAGTTATGATATGCAGAGCTCAAATATATTCTGAGATATTGCTGAAATTGCAAACCATTCATTCACTTAAAAAACCCCAAACAAACAAACATGCAAAGAGATGGAGTAGTTCTTAGCTGAACTGTGAACAGCCTACTCCAGCATTACCTTGATTTTCTCATACTGATAACATCTACAAGAATGGGGTGTTAGAAATGAGAGCAGATCATTTTTCAAAAAGGAAAAAAAGCATTTAACAATTTGCAAGTGCTGTAACTTCTTCTGGTACATTCTCTTCAAATTAAAAGCAGTCGTCAGGCATATTTCCTGCATAACATGACATGAATTTGTAGCAAGATTATGATGAACATAAAGAAAACACTGTGAGGTGAGGTTCAGCTCTATATTTGGGATTTGGGAAAAAAAAGTCTAGTAAACAAGACATCAAAATCAATGGAAAGATTTATAGCTGGTTTGTTTTTCAGCTTTAACAAAAATGGTTAGGGGAAATGAGAATGCAAACAATCCTGGTAGAGTGACCAGGACTCACACTGCACCTCTGTGTTGGTGCGGAGGTTCCCAAGACATGGGGTGAGTTCCTCCTGCAATGCAGACCACTGCAAAGTCTATGTGATCCAGCACAGGTTCAGCATCTATGGCTGCCTCCGGCATTACCTCTCCCTTCCTCTAAAATAATAGGTCTGTAGGCACCTGTCTAAAAAACATGGCTTAAAAAAGCTGCTAGGCTAGCAGCCATCTTATCCTCTGGGAGAAACGAGGGAGAAGGGAGAAGGAGCTTTTACAGTGAAATTTAAGCGTAAGATTTGAGTGCTCATTAATAACCATCAGTTTTACCCCTGCTGTAGCCCTATGGCTGCGAGTCCACTGTGCAGGCAGCACTACCCATAATATGTGACCTCCACACAAGTCCCCAGAAAGCAGTATGGTCTGCTGAGGACACTCACATGTAACAACTGGCCAGGGTTTGGAAGGGCAAAATGTTTCTTTCATCAGAAAATACCAGTATGTTAAACCTAACATTCCCAGTGTTTACGAGAAGCAGAGGAGAAACTGGGAGAATAACCTACCAGTGTTCGGAAACCTAAGGCAGCTTCCTTAAGCATTTTTCAGGTTTTCTCTGTAAAAATAGTGAGTGATCATTTGGTTTGCATAAGTGAATCAAGCTACATTATTCAAGTCCAATTTTAATGAGCTGGACTCTTGCAGTCAATAACTCCATGGCCATCCTGTAATCAGGCATGGTTATTTTCAAAGCCGACAGCTCCCATGGGGCAGAGGCAGGCATCAATTCAGCCACTGTACCTTTTCCAGCCCTTGCCAAGCATCTCAAGGTGGGCCAGAAAATACAGCAACCTCCGAAACCAGGATGCTACAAAAAAGACATTAAAGAATCCACAACTTAACCGTAAGTGAGCAATTTAAAAGACAAATTCAGAGTCCTGGGGTGGAGAGAGCAAAATGTTCCTTTTCCTGTCATCAAATGTTATTTATTCTAATGTGCAAACAATGAACAGAAGCTTTTTCCCCCCTCACGAACTGTGTAAATTACTGTTTAAGAGTTCCCAGTGCTGCTGATGAAGTCCATGCATAGAATTAAAATAAAGCCCACCACACTGTGGCATTTATTTCTCTTAATACCTGAAGCCTTTCTTCATTGAAATCCACAAACTAGATTTCTCATTATTTGTCAAAGAGAGGCTTTTGTCATCTCATCACGCACTATCAATCTGAGCCTTTAAAGATTGCATGCACTAGTCAATTCACCACCCTGAAAGTGTATTCAGAAGAGCTTAGAAATAGCAGTAAATAGAATGTTTCACCCAAGCTGTTAATTATATCCAGGACAGGCTGGGAAATTCTTCACATTAATTGTCAATATTAAGTGCTCGAAAAATAGCTGCTTGGGATACTTTCCTGCAATTATCACCAATGTATGTGAATGAGAATCATGTATTCAAACAATCACCCTATTACTTGACAAACCAAGACATTAAAAATCAGCTCAGTTAGATGCAATTTTGCTTGTCTGGCTCATACTTGACATATTATGGTGAACAGCCTGGAAATAATAATAATGAAGGATATGATCTGTTGTGTTACCACTCTGAAGGTCACTTGAAGGCAGTTATTTCATGCAGCATTGCCAATAGAATGTGTTTATATTCAGTTGCAGACTCAACAATATCAAGGCTATCATATTTTGGACAGTGTTTTAATGGCAGCAAAGGATTTTTATTTTAAAGCAGAAGAACTTTAAAAATGTGACAAAAATTTAGTGACCTCTGATTTTCTTGTTGAACATTCTTAAAGGTTTTTTTATTTCCTTTAAGCCAATAGCAAAACTCTGACTTGCCCAGAAGACCTCCTTCCACTTTTTTAGGATACTCCGGCATACCCTAGACATTTGTACTACATAGTACTTCTCTGAAATATGACTTATTTTATTACATATCCAGTCTTACATCTGGTTCTATGCATTAACTTGTGAATAAACTAGTGCATGTCTGATAATGGAGTTGTCAGGAAGATCACGAAATAATGTGAAACTAAGGATGATGATTCTGATATTTTTATATACTGCAGATTAGGACAATTTATTTGGCTGCATGATTTCAGAGCATTTAGAAACTGATCTCATGATTGTCCTGATTACAGGATGACAGCACATCATTTAATCATCCACCAGCTCCTACAACTTGGCTCCAAGCTTGCTGCAACTTTTCTGTAAGTTTGCTCAACTTCGGTAGTGTTCAAAACTGTCACTGCAGCAGTACTAAACTGCCATGGCAGCTTTCTTGGCCTGGCTGCAGACATGCTGCTTTAGAGACAAAGGGCAAGGGGTGGGAAGATAGAAAATGGGCTTAATGAGGAGCAGGCGGTGGCTGTGGTGGGAGTTCAGGAAAGGTTGAGGTTGATCAGGGTAGCTGAGAGAGCTGCACAACTGCTCTAGAGGCAAATATGCTGAACATTCCCAGCAAGGAAAGCCACATCGTAAAGAAAGAAAATAATCTGTTGTGGTTGGGTTGAGGGCTTCTTGTGGAAAACCCTGAAGGGGAGTTATAGTCTTCTGCAAAGGTTACAAAACTTTGACTCTACTGCCAGTGGTTTAGGCTGTTGTCCAGCAAGTCTAAGTTGCAGTAGAAAGGAATGAATGAACTTTTCCATTATAACCACCTGAAGAGTCAGCGAAGAGAAGAAGGTGCCTCTGAAGGCTTGCAATGGAGATTGGCTCTGCCCTAATGCTGACTAGCATTAGTGAGCTCATCTGCCTGGCTGGATGTCCACCTTTTCTGCAGAAACTGGAGGAATCTGATACCATATCTTGTGTGTGTCCATATTCTGAGGACTACCTATGATGCCTCCACCTACCTTTGCATGGTGGCCTCGTGATCAGCACACTCAATGGGGCCTGAAAGACTCTTCCTATTAGAAGATAGCCCCAGCTATGAATGACATATTTTCTTGAAAGGTGATCTGCACCTCAGGCTAACTTTTCTTCCCAGCTGTAACAAACTAAATGCTGCTTTGAAAGGTCACAAAAAGAGAAATTTAATTCCAGTCTGATGGTTTTTTTAACATTGCCTGGGTGCATACCACCTGTCAGGCACGAAAGGATGGACCTAACTATTATTTCAGAGGAATGGTGATACAGTTCCAGTGCTGGAAACTGTTTGGTGTTTGCTGCTATGGCAATAACGAAGAAATAACCAGTTGTGGATGAAATATACTAACAGAGACAGAAGAGATATGAAGCATTAATCCTTTGGGCACATCCTAATGTATCTAATTATCTTACTAGATCCCTCTTAGCATTTGGAGTGGGAATAGCATCAAGTAAAGCCTTGCCCTTTATCTTCTAGGGTTGTGTACTGCCCACTTTTGCCATCCAGGAAGCTCCATTGCATCAAGACTAATTGGCTAAAGAAGAGTTCCCCTTTACCTCCATCTCCCCATGAAATATAAAGCTGTTTGTTAACAATGTCATAACCTCAACAGATACAAGTACTCAAACGACTTTGACTAAAGCCTTGACTGTGAGCAGATTAGTTGTTTCCTTTTACCAAAGTCTCTATAAGGCCAAGGACAGATGCCAGCAGCCTGTGTGAGGGTAGATCTTGTCCCTCTACTCACCTGTGTGAGTAGGGAATCTAGGAGCTGTGCCAACCACAGTTAGGACAAGTCAAAAGGCTTTACAAACCATGTTATTGCTTGGCTTTCTCTTCCAGCCAGCACACTCCCATGGCATTGCAAAGCTCATTACTTCAGTCCAAAGCAAAGAGAAACCAGACAGTCAGGGGTGGTGGAAGTGTTCATCTCTGGAGACAGCACGAGGGAGAGAAGTGAGAAGGGGTGGGTGGTGTTTGGGCCCAATCTCTTTCCTGATGCACAGAGCTGGAGAGCTGGTGCAGTCTGAAAACATTTTGCTTTTGCAGCTCTAGGTTTCTAGCCTGAGAGGAAGGCAGGACTGATGGAGAAGGGGGAAGTGGCAACACCCTTAGGCTTCCTAACATCAGCTAGAGAGGCTCTTGCAACAGGCTGAGTCTCAATGCATACACAGTCTAGCTCCATTTTTGGTTCTAGAGGTGCTGCAAACTCCTGCGTGATCTCCAAAGGTATCCAAGGGACAAGAGGGATTTGCAGCAGGCTTTCTCTCTCTTTGTATGGGACCAAAAGATATACTCAATTGTCCCTTCTGGCCAAGGGCACAACTCTGGAACAGGGTCATTTGTCTATTTCCACTTGCATTACAACCCTCCGTAGTATAGAAGAAGGTACAAACCAGGTCTCTGAGGCCGAAACAGGCTTGCTTGTGTAAAACCTACTTGATGGCTTTTCTAGCTGTATTTGTCATGTTTCGTATTCACTAACAAAAGAGTTGGTATAGGTGACAGGAAGAGAAATCCTGTGGGATAGAAGTAGTGAAAGCATGGAATTCGTCTTAAAAAAAAATAGAAAGAAAATGTGAAATTATTTTTCAATACCTGTTGAGTATCCTTGTCCAGGAAAGGACAAAGCACTAAGAGAAGGGAAATCCCTGGTTGATGAATTGGAAATTAAACCATACTAGAGAGGTGAAGTGTTTTTGTCATGGATCTTGTATACTAAAAGTAGGTAGAGAAGGTGGCTGGTCTCTCTGAAGTGTGGCAGGCATCTTGGGTAAGGGAGGAACTTGGAAAGGCTCTGATGAGATGGGGGACTGCTCTGGGATAAGAGCATTCTCTGTTAGTGCTCCTATAACTGCTTGCAGTGTGAAGGGAAAAGGATGTATACTCTGCCCTTGCCATGTGAGAGCAATACTGCAGATTCCTGGATTTTGCAGCCATAAGATTTGAAAATCCTTGTACATCTTAGCCAGGAGAAGGGGGAGTCTTACTTGTCCCCGCCTGGTTCAGTCATTGCCCAAGAGCTGGGGCTCAGGGAGCTGCTGTTTCTAGAGGCTCTTGATGAAATTTGGATGTGCCCTTCCATTCCCAGGCTGTCATCCATGATTGAACCCAAACTTCCAAGTTACAGGGCAGATATTCCCTCCTGTCAAAACTGCAGAAATGTTTCATGGCACCTGTGCCAGCCTTCTCTTGGGCTTGGCAAGGCATTCAATCCATGTTTTTTTTCATAGCACTTGCCTTACAGTGCTTCATCACTTCCAGCCACCATAGTCCTGTACCTTAGAACCATCTAGGTGTTAGAGGAACCTCTCTTCAGGGCCCACCTGAAGTTACTTGTGTGAGAAAGTGGGCTATGGCACAGAATAGCGAGGGACGCTCCCTGCACCTCCACCTCCTCATGCAAAGTTGCAGTGAGCATGACTCGCTCCCATTTTTGCAACTTTCTCCAGACACTCCAGTCTGGACAGGCTTTGCAGACAGCTGTTACAGGTAGCACTTCTAAAATACCTGTGAAAGAAAGGATGGATGTGTGCTCCAGAGGCAACAGTACCTTGTGCCTACAAAAACTTTCCACAGAGCTGGAGGCAGTCCAGGCATTACTCTCTTGGGACTCAGCTCCTTTCCTGGGGCACCCTAAAATGAAGATCATGGACCCTAAGTCCTTCACTTGAGCCATTTATCTCTAATCTCATTTTAATGATGAAACGTGCTTAGAAAGAGGAAAAAGCTTCAAACTATGAAAAAAGAAAAGGCTTAGTTACAGCTAAATCTCCTTTGTTACAAAATTTTTGCTTGGTAATTTGTCTTATTTGGAGGTTTATTTTCTATAAAGCTCGTAAAGTACTTCATTATCTCTGAGATTTGCAGAATAATCTACTCCACATAACAGTTTTTAAGATTTACAAACAGAATACCCTACCGAATTTCATTTGGCAGAAGAGTTCATGCACATGGGATGAATTTGTCTTTCTTCAAATTATTTCTGAAACAGGATAGTAGTTGAGGAACTGTAGGAAAATAAGATTTAGGTCTAATCTACATGGGGAAATGATCAACAGATTGCACAGTTCCATGATAGTTCCCTAGGTACACATTTTCTTCTGAAAAACAAGGGAATTTATGCTGGAAGAATTACTCCACTCTGATTCTAAAATTAGTAGAAGAGGTCAAATATTCAGGGCTAGATTCTCTCTTTGTTCTTACATTCCTTATGTCCCCTAAGGATTTGGATAAGGGGAATTTCTTCCTATTACACTTATAAAGAATTATCTTGTATAAATAGCAGTTAATTGGTTAGGGCTTTGCAATCCAAAGAAAGGTTAAGCTCTCTTTCATAAAAACTTTAGCAAGATACACAGGGAATGAATATGCATCCCCTGGTGACTGCCTGCAGTTGTCCGTGTGCTTCCTAAATGTAGTCATGTGGTTGCCTCAAGATCCTCCCAGAATGTTTAGAAATATTTTGTTCAGGGGAATGGAAGGCCAGATAATTTTTCAGTGACTCCTACAGGAAACAGTGAGGTGGGCTTTGTGAGGCTACAGGCTTTCTGCTCCAGAATAAACTGGCCCAATATATACAAAGCATTCTTATCTGATGAAGAATTGGAAACAGGATTGTGTATTACAATGTTGGAAAGACCACTGGATTTTGGCTTTGTTCTTCACTGAATATTCAAAGGGCTTTCATCTCTAGTTGCACTGGTTTCTCAAATTAGAAGACTCACTTGCCCTATTTTAACTTCTCTCTTTGAGCAGGAGGATGCAGGGAGGGTGGGTGCTGCTCTCTCAGTTTCTGGTGTGTTCCTGTGGAAGAGCTGGCTTTCCCTGAAGTAGCCTGGCTTTATCGTGACACATCTCAGCAGACAGAGGATGCAAACAAATGTCTGTATTTGGTCCAGTGAATCTTATTTCTACAATGCAAGGGCTATTGGCAAAATGATGGTGTTTTGCTCTTCTGCTGTCTCATGCTCTTCTTCCCTCTGTCCCTGGGAGTAATACCTGTTGTAAATTATAGCTGTAATAAAAGGCAGGGTAAAGTCTGTAGATAGAAATACTATCTCTTACTGGACAAACGATGTAGTTTGAAAAAGTAGACAAGCTTTCAGGTAGGCAAGCTGTTTTGCAGGGCTGAAATAGAAACAGCCAATTTCAAAGCTAAATAGGGATTATTAACAAATGCCCTGAGTGTAATCACGTATTTATCAGAGAACTGGAGAGGAGATTGTTGGGACCTGTAAAGTAGATGTAATTTCAGTAGGAAAAAGAGAGGCGGTGTGTCTCCTCATTTATGCCTGTGGGACAAGGAAACTTCAGTGAGGAGAGGAAGATTATGAAATGTTGTAAAAGCAGTATTTCCACCAAATCCATGGTATTCAATATCCAGTGAATTTATGAATCTCTGTTTCCAGGCTTAGTAGTAAGTGGGATTTGAGGTTAGTACGAGTGTGCTGTGAATGAAGAACAGAGATCTAGAAACAATAGTGAGCACCAGCAGAAGCTCATGCAGAATAGGAAAGCAAAATTAAATGACTTTTAAATCAGTTTTGTCTGGAAGCTCCTTATGGTAGGGACATTTGCTGAAATACATTCCCTCTGTTAAAAAGGGCTTTGTGGGAAACAACTTTTTGCATTTCAAAGGGCAGTTGGTGATTCAAAAATTTTTCTTTTTAAGAATGGAACAAGAAAAGATGAAAGGAAGAATAAACTACTTAAAAGACAATGTTGAAAAGAGAAAAATAATGCTTTTGGTCAGATAATTTTTGTGGGGGAAAAATGAAAATACTATGTTTTTCCGAATCTTTGAACATCTGGAAAGTTCTTAATACAAAATAGAAAAGTCGTTTTGAAATGGTAAAATTTCTTCTCAAAGAGGCTGAATATGAATGCTTTTGACTGGTGGCTTGTGACCAGTTTTTAGAAAATAACTTCCGTGGAAAAACTCCAAATATTTTTTTAAAATTTTTCCTTCATGGAACCAGCATTTTTCAGCTAAAGAGACATTTCACTGTAGAACCAGATTAACTTATGAAATTTAAATCTCAGCATCCTGATTGACAATGGCTGATAGGAGAGTAAGCACGGGTGTCCTGGGCAGTGGGTTAACTGCCACTGTCAGCTGGTTCCAGTCTGAGAGCACTGTGCAGTCATAAATACATACAGAAATGCCTGAAACCCACCCCAACCATCCGTCTGCCACTGGCTCTGCTGATGTGCCAGACAGCATAAGTTGCCAGTGCTCAGAAGTGTAGACAAGTGTGACCAAAACTCCATGGACAAATTAAATTATCTCTACAGTTGGTGCAGAAAAAAGCCACATGAAGAGCATGGATAGGTTATATCCCAGCCATGGCCTTGTGCTGCTCCCAGTACTCACTGTGGCTTGGAAGAACACACAGCCTTGAAACAAGTAGCGCTTGTGTCCGGAGCAGGTAGAGGCAAAACTGCAACAGAAGCTTCAGATGAGTGACTTTAGGTGACAGCGATAACTACTCAGAGACCTTTACTCCAGCTGTCATGGTGACACACAGCACTCAATTTGCTGCTGTCATTTTTTGTAAGGGACCCTTTTATATTTAGCCTTTTAAAATGTATCTGTTAATTAATGGCAAATAAAAGCGAGCGACAACTACCACTGGGCTAAGCAATTCAGCAGCTAAGTGGTTTTCAAGCTTCTCTGCATGTATTTTTGCTGATTGGAATAAGCAAATTATCTGTTCTGGCTTAATCATTCAATCAGTATAACCTTCCAATCATTCCCTAATTTCTGGGAATTCGTTGATTATTTTTAACATACAGAAATATGTTTTCCTGTAGGCTGCTTCTGCCCTGGACTTTTAGATATACAACAGTCACACAATCAGTCACTCAAGTCATGCAGCATCTATCCTATTCCATCTTTAGGGAGATGGCACTCAACTGTAAAATACATAGATACATGTTTGATGGAAAGAATGTTTCTCTGAAATAGCAATATTTGAAAACATAATCTTTGAAACTCTGGGAATTTGCAAGTAGGAGCTGATTCTGACATTGCTATGCCATAATACTTTTGATTCCTTTCTTTTTCATCTTTCTCCCAGCATTCCAGTCACCAATTGAGGCCACAATCATCAGCCCCTCGATTTCTGTCCTGAACTTTCCATTTTGTATTTCAGTTTGAGATATGAGAGAAAAGGGAGTGGAACAGTGGTAAACCAGTTTTCACCCTGTCATAGAAGAAGAGTTCATGAAGGGACCTGATTAAGCACAGCTTCTCTTCCCTGAACCGGGGTCAGCTGGAATTTGGGAGGACACATCTGAGAAAGTGCCTTCATACTTCTCTGCTTTCACTGAGGATCTGCAGATTGCACTAGCAGAAAAGGGATACTGAGGTACAGGGAGCTTTGGTCGAGGTGTGTATGGTGCTCCAGTGGTTCAAACCTGCTTTACATCTTACAAATACCAGATGATTTACTGAATAAAAACATCACAGAGCCCTCTGCTATCATTTCAGCACACTTCTCACCATCATCGCAACTGAGTAAAAACTTCTGGAGTATCACAGCTGGCTGATCCCCTTTTCCCATGATGAATCAAGACAAACAAGTGCCAAAATGAAAAGCTACACTACACCTTGAAATTTTGGAAAATCACTCTCATAAGTCTATTTCACTGCTGTGTTTCAGTGAATGTAGGGTATTGCCTGTTATCACTTTTTCTGTAATGTACATTGCAGGAGAGGCAAGGAGGGGATGTAAAATAAAATTGCAGCAGATCCAGCTTTTTCCTGGTGACAACTGGAGCAGTACTGGACCCACGCTAGAGGTGACCAGAACTGGCAGAATGTCTCTGAGCTACCAGTAATCCATTCTTTAGCCTTAGTCCTGCCTGGCATCTGCTGCTACTTGTTTAGGACTGGGGAGGTGCTTAAGTAAACAGAAAAACAGCAATTTTGAACTCTGGCTTTAGGGGGCATGAGTATTATGAGAGTCCTGCACTCAGGAGTCAGTGAAGCTATTTTTGGAAAAATCCTAGAAAGCCTTTGCCACTGCCTGTCCCAGGGCAGAAGACTCCCAACCCATATCCATCACAGCCTTCTCAGTCCCAGACTGCCTTTGTGGACAGTCAGACAAGCTGCAGCCTGGTCGGCATTCTTGCACACACTCATTGCATTGGTATTTTACACAGTTGATAAAAAATATTTATAGTCCAAAGACTTTTGGAGAAGACCATATCCAGTCTCCTTGCTGGTCACGGTGAGTCTTTCATAACTCACTGTCCAGCAGCAACTTGTAAAATTATGTTTTCATCACCACATTAAAATAGTGGATTTAACCTTTTTTGCCCTTTTTATAGGATCATTATAGTTAAATAAGTGACAGGGTAACATTCTGATTAAAAAAAGAAACATAGGTGACATTGAAACTGATTAGCAGAATCTCACTAGAGTTTTCAGATTGCTTCCATAAAACACAAAAAATAGCATAATGGTATCAAAAAAACATATTTGAAAGCATTGTGGCACTCAGTTAATGCAGTATCTGCTTTCCCACTGCACAGTTCTCAGGATTAGCCTCAGCTTTGGTCTCATGTTATCCATCTAATGATTTATCATCAGATTCTGTGTGGTCCTTAACTCTCTTAATACCAGAGGCTCAGACCCGCGGAGACTGAAGTGGTAAGACACAGCTGAACTCATGTTCCTTCAGAGAGCAAAGCAGGAAGAAATGCAAGCTCTCTCCCAAGCGGGCCTGCTTGTCCTTCTGTGCTGAGGGAGGAAAGCGAGAGGCATTATTCAGTCACTCATTTGGACAGAATTCAAGTATTTCTGCTGGGAAATAAACCCACAGCATTGTTGAAAGGGGCAAAACTGCCCTGTTACCTCAACAGCTGGGCCAGGCCAGCTAAACTGGAAATCTTACAGTACAGTGTAGCCAATGATTTGTTTAGCTAAACAAAATTTCACTGCTAATCTTCTCGACCCCAGTTGTCTTGCCTTTCTTAATACTACTTTAAAATACACCTTTCCATCCAGACCTGGAAGCGTGCTTAGCAGCTAATGGAAATAAAGACACAAGGAGAGCTTCCCAAGGTGTGGCTGCCAATGGACAGGACAAGTCAAGTTTACTTCTTGCGGGAAAATCATCAGTACAATTCAGGAGAAAGTCCTTGTTTCCAAATCTTTGAGATACATCTCTATTGTCTTTGGCTTTTGGAGAGTGGAATGGATTAGTTTTATTTCTCAGCAATTCTTGCCTACTTGCACTGTAAGGGCCAAATACATAGATGAGCCCTCCTACCTTCTGGGTGTGGTACAAGTGAAGTCTCTAAGGATCAGAGTCTTCGAAATGGAAGTCTCTAAGGCTTTAGCATCCTGCATGAACTTTTGTGGCGTCTGGTATGAGGAGGCTGGAGCACATGCCCTGGTGCTTGCTCCAGGTCCAAGTGGCATACCACAGCTGCTGGCAGAGGCATCAAGTGGCTGCATCTTCCCTCCAAGCCCTTCATTTCTCAGTGATGTCTAGAAATGGAAAGAATGAATGATCAAGTCATTTTTAGAAAACAGACATTTGCACTAAAACCTGCCCAGCACTTGATGGACAAAGGAAGAGAGGGAGAGGGGGCTACAGGGAAGACTGTTTTTGGTTTTGCCATGTTCACCCCATTGCATCCTGTGTTTAGTGTAGCAGTTCTTTTTCAGGGGTGAACCCCAATGTGAGACAAGCCACAGTGCCAGACTGGGAGCCATGTTTTGTCCAGAAAAGGTAGGGGATAAGAAATGAGGATGTCACTTACCTTTACCCTACTGCCATCCAGTTGACTTTCACAGTATCTGCTTCACCCTGCTCTGTACGAGGGAAACTGTCTGGCTCAGGTTGTGAAACTTGGTCATGTAGCTCCTGCATGCATAGGTCACGAACACCCCTGGGGCTGTCCCAGCCCCAGATTGCTCAAGCAGTGGTGACTCTACGTGCAGATGCTTCAGACAGTCTGAGAAAGGCACAGGATGTTTAAACATAATAAAACACCTGGATGCTTTTCCCCTCCTTGATTTCTTTCCCACTTCACAGCAGGAGTTTAGGCCAGAGATAGGGAGTGACACATCCATCCCTCCAACCCAGATCCTCCCTCAGCACTTGTCTGGGATGGAAAAATCTAGTTTAACAGAGGGTGCCCTCATTTCACTTGTTTGTTTGTACATGACATTTGTGAAGGTGATTTTCACATCTATACCTGATGCAAGAATTTTCCCTTCCTGTGGCTCCAGGAGTTCATACATAAGGCCAATGAGAATATAAGAAAAGAAAAAAAAAAGAAAAGACACGCACACAGGCAAAATAAGCACAAGTTTTAAAGTCTTGCAAAGATACATAGACAGACAATCCCCAGAAACAAGCTCAAAAAAATGGACAGAGGTAAATTTCCCAAATTGTCACAGAGTACTAAAGGATCAGATTATTAGGTGTCAACATGCTTGATGCAGGTGATAGAGGATCATACCAATTCTCCATAGGTTATCATTTTTAATAACTCAGAGGGAATCCAAGTGGCTAGTAAGAAACATCCACATACACTGTACGGCTCTATGGAGCTATTTTGAAGGGAGGTATCCTTACGCTTGCTCCAAAAAGGGAGGAAAAATAGCTATATATACTGTAACAAATGCATACAATTCTCCTTGGGATGGACTAACTGCCACAACAGGCCCATCTTTGGGTCTACGATGCTGATCTACTCAGCAGATTCCATATACAGTGCTACTCAGTACCCCTACATGGAAATCTCCCTTTCTCTAGGACTACCTGTATTGAAAATGTGTGTTCATCTTCAAACCCTGAGATTTCTTGAGCAGTTGACTAACAAGAGAAGGTAATGTGAAAACTGTAGTTAATGTTCTGAAATGTCTATGAAGCCTGGAAGTCTCCATCGTGTAGAGCCAGCTCCTTTAGGCTTGAGTCACATCAGAAATATGGCAAAGGTAGAGTACGTTCCAGTGCTGGAATTAAAAAAGCTGGGATGGAAATGAAGATAAAGCAAGCACATGAAGATAACAAAAAAACCCCCAACAAAACCAAACAACAACAGCTTAAGCAAACAAATGACAAAAAACCCCCTTATCTATTTGGGGTGGACATGTCATCAGAAAAACTGTGTAGTTGTTAAGTAATTCAGGGAAATAAACATTTCCCCAAATTTGCTACTTATTATTGGTCATGGTCATTGCTGGAACACATCAAGCCTGGATGCACAGCACTGTGGACCCTATAACTTCCACAATTTGTTGCTGTTGGATCCCTAGTAACTCCAACCCTCAGTATCTGTGGAGGCACTATCTGGCCCTGGGTGGCTTTGCAGATCCCCTTGTGGTTTTTTGTCTTTCTGTAAGCATCAAGGAGCTGGATGAGTGTGTCGGTTTCCCTAGAAAGAGACAAATTTCCAACAGGATGGAGGGCAGAGTGGGAGTAAGACCTAACACTGACAGCACTGACCTAACACTTACCATGAGGAGGAGTGTGGTACAAGGCTAAGGGGACAGGGCTGAAAGGTTCCCCATATACAACCCATATAGCTTTAGGGATCTGAGATGTATGAAGACAATATTTCAGGCCACCAGTGAGCCTAGGGGCTTCCCAGGCCTCATATTTGAACCAGAGCAACCCCACAAGCACATCATAAAACTCTTTTCCAACCCAAAAGCTAATGAGCCTTTGCTAAATGAACTGCTGTAACCTCAGTGTTACTCTCAAGAGAATTCCTCTGTATTTTGCCTTACAAACAATTCACATGGTTTGACACAAACTTCTAGTCTGTGAGTACAGTATGTAGCATTTGTTACAGTATGTAGTTCCTTACAAAGCACAATTGCATGTACATGTCTGGGATCAATTATTTTCATTGAAACAAGAGAAGCAGCATGATGAGCAAACCCTGAATATGACATCTTATTGCCACACTTGGTAGATATATGCAACAAAATACACTGCAAAAGAACACTTTAAAAACATCCTTTAATACCAAGCACACTGACATCCTATTTTGTCTCAGGAAAAGGAACTATGGTAGATAATTATGCCCTTTGCTCTGCTCACAATGCCTAAACTTTAGAGGTGAAAAAAGATCTCCCTACAGAACCAACCTAGTCCAAAGAGTGACTTTGTTGTTGTCACTTTTCTTTCTTCATACTCTGGTCAAAGCTACAGGCTACAATCAGAGCATGACCTCTATCATGTCAAGCAGGATGAGCACATGGACTAGAAAATAAACCCTACCCCAGCACTAGAGTGAAATTCACCCTTTCAAGCAGCCCACTGCCAAACAGAGGATTTTGTTTACAGCATCATAAGCCCACCTCTGTCTCGTCTCACCCAGCAATGGATGTGTTCCCATGTTCATGCCCCCCAGCACTATCCCACTCCCTAAAGACAGAAGTTCTCTGGGGCCAGGAGGACCCTGCCTGGCCAACAGGGGTTTTCTGAGGATCCTGTCTCCCCTTAGCTGGGTGTGCAAGACTCAGATGCCACCAAAAGTCTCAGCCATGCCTCTCTTTCCAGTTTGTCAGGCTGATTGATCCAGGATGTGTTTTTGAAGCATTAAATCCATAAGAGGCTTAAAGTGATAAAGTATTAGGATAGGGTTTAAGTAGGTTTAAGACTTTGAATAGGATCAAGCTGTGTGCAAGTTACCAGCAGCCTGCACAGGCACATGATCTTATCTCTGCTGCCCTCATTATTATAACCCTCTTCATGCTGATGCATTACAATAAGCGTAATATGAATAAACAGAAAGAAATATCACTGCACCAGGAAACAGGTCTTCTACTTTATTGTATCCATGGCACCTATTAACATCTGTATCCCAAGAACTCACTGAGATGCGTATGTACAGCAATCCACAGCCTTTACAGATGACTTCAAACTCCTCACAAGAAATGTCATCCTTTCCCAAACAGTTCCAAAAGTTGGAAACTGTTCTGCTTTTTACGGTGGGGACTCTGAGATACTATGGACCAGCACATGAAAAAGATATGACTAATCCACTAATCCAGTCCCATGAACAAGGTTAGGACGAAAAATCCCACTTAGCAGCCAGCTCTCTGGCTCTGGGTACCTCTAGAGCTCACCATGTTTTGACAGCGTTAAACAACTAGTCAAGCAAAACCAAGCTGGGATCTATAAACTCCTCTCCTACCACACTTTGGTGAGAAGAAGGTGGTGAGAAACTGGCAGGGGGCCTTGGACTGATTTCACAGACTAAAGGATGGACAGACAAGTGAAGGTGCCTCCAACCACACGGCTCAGATGCAGTTCAAGAGAAGAGTATGCCTGGATTTCAGTCCTCATCTCAGTGAGTGCTCAAGTACCACAAAAAATATCCCTCAGGGAGAGAATTTACCTGCAGTCTTACTGCTGCAGTCTCTCCCCATCTGAATTACTGACTGAGAGGTCTTGCTCTTTCCTCTTCTTGTCGTGTTGCACAGGGCCATGAGATATTCAGCTGGCTCCACAGCTGTGATCCTGTGCACCTTCCAGCATGTTTTACAAATACAGATGCAGTAAGATGTTTGTAGTCAGGGCTACTGTGTTTTGAATTAGAGACCCAAGTACACACAAATCCTAGAGTAGCGACAAAGCTAATGCTTACAATGGCAAGGAGAGACTGAGAAAGCTCCACAATAAAAAAAAAAAGCTCCAGAAAGCTGGAGGAGAGAGGAAAAGGAGTTCCTTTTAATTTTATGCCTAGGAAGAGTACAGAAAGGCCACAACAACACAAACCAGTGTTGTCATAGCATCATAAAATAATTTAGGTTGGAAAAGATCTTCAAGATCATCAAGATCAACCATTAACTCAGCACCGCCAAGACCACTGCTAAGCCATGTCCTCAAGTGCCACATCTACATATCTTTTAAGTATGTCCAGGGATGCACACATTACTTCCCTTGGCAGCCTGTTACAATGCTTGATAACCCTTTGGGTGAAGAAATTTTCCTTATATCCAATCTAAAATTCCCCCGGAGTACCTTGAGGCCATTTCCTCATCAGGGAACATTTCTGTGTACCTGATGTCCATGATGGCCACAGTAAGGTGACAGAATGCTCTCATTTACAGAAGGCGTCTCTGTACTTCTACGAATTTGGCTTTAACCATTTTTTTGGGATCCTAGGGATGTAGCCTAAGGAATTAACCAACAAATACCCTCTAAGGGGTTGGCTGTCTATAGTGTTATAGTTTTGTTCTTCACTTCTAGAGTCCTGTGGCTGGGTTGTTTATCCAAGAGATGAGAGACAGAAGCCATATCCTCACTCTGATTTACATCTGCTTTCAAAAAAATTCCCCTCTCTTTTTAACTTACTTCAGCCATCTTTCTTGCAAAAGCCCTCAGAAGCATACCTCTCCCACTTAAATATTTATCAATAAAGAATAGTTATTCAATATTTAAACATTAACTGAGAAACGAGGAGTAGAAATCCTTAAGATTAAACTGTCATCTAGGGACCAGGCTCTCCTTCAGTGATTACCAAAATATTATATATTCAGTAAATTACTCCAGGAATAAACACTGGGATCAGCAACAGAAAGTAGTTCCCAGGTGTTTGCCACATTGATCAAGGAAACAGCCAAGGCAAGGTAGACAGAGGTAGTAAACTTGGAAAAGCTCAAGTCATCCTGGAGTATGAACAGAAAAGGAAACATCAGCTTCTTGTAAGTATTAGAAGTGTACTAATTTCTTCATTTTTGCCAAATGCTAACAAACAAAGCATTGCTGAAACACTCTTATGAACTGATTGAGTTGAACGGTTTGATCTGACTTTAGTTTGCTTTACTGAGTCAGGATCAGTGGCCTGCATCTATGGAGAGCATCAGCTTTTTCAGTGATTACCCATTCACAAAAATCTGTTTGTCCTACTCTAATCACATGTCAGGTAAATTTACAGGGAGCTAGTAAAAGCATTTCTGTTCGCTGGTGTATGGTGTGTGATGAGCTCTGTGAATGAAAGCTTCAGAGACAGCAGGCAGAACCACCACACTGCAGCTACGTGTGCAGAGCTTGTTTTAAAACCTTTTAAAATTAATGGAAAAGATTGCACCCTTATTTACTTGCCACAGAAGGGAGGTTTAAGGCAGAGCAGTGAAATGACTGTATAACAAGGTGAGCTGAGGTGAAAATTGCAGGAAAGTAGCCAATTACTTCCTATCCTGTCGATATGAAGGATGATTATATATTACATTTAGTTCACTAGTTGCATTGAGACTTATTTTGTTTCAGGTAATTAGTTTCTTATTATAAAGCAGAATTCAGATAATACAGAGAAAATCCCCTTCACTGAGCTTGCAGTGAGGGTGAGGGAATGAATTCCTTAGTCTTTCAGTGTACTTCCGGCCTGACCTCAGCCATTCACTGAGCCTTCACAAAGGAGAGCTGCAGGCCATCAGCAGTACTTCACAGCCTCAAGCACGCTTTCCCGCCAGGGCATTAGACTTTCCCAGGTCCAAGGACTCCTCAACCAGTAGTGCCCAGCTAGCAGGAGCAGCAGTGCCCCAGAAGCTTTGGTCCACCTCCATCCCTGTCCCTGCACAGCACACTGCAGCCATCCCTTGGGGATGGGTCAGTAGACCCATGCAAAATCATGGTCTGAGCAAGTTGCTGAGCAATGATGGTGACAAGCTTTCACAGACTATGGACCACTTATGGCACAGTGGCTTTCTTGTGCCAGTGATGGTTGCTGGGAAAAGTCCCCTGGTGTTAATTGAGATGAGTTTTCATTGGGTTAATGGCACAGAAACAGGTCTCTGGTGAAAAGAATGGACAACCTGAAGCATGGTGTTGTGTGTCCAGCTCTCCCAGTGCAGTGTCAGCACATCAGGGCAATATGATGCCTTGCAATGATGGTGACCACGACATAGACAAGCACATGGGTGTTCTGTGGGGGTGGCTGTCCTGCATCCATGTTGCATGAAATGCATAAGGAAAGGAGTTTAGACAAGGGAAGAGTGTGTGGATTTTTCCTGCGTTTGCTCACCATGCTGATGACCTCATCCTCTTACATTGCATGGCTAGGCAGGAGCTCTCTATGCACTTGACTGCTGCACTGAAGTGCAGGGAGATTTTGTCTTTGGTCTCAATGACATCACAGGTAGCTGTGCTATGTGTTTGTGCTCATCAGAGAGACGAGCAGGCAAATCCTTTGTCATTCCTATGGGTGAAGACATATAACAAAGATTCTTTTTAGTTAATGGCATACATACTGCTAGTTTTTTCAGTAAACACTTCTGATTTTATACATCTACAGAGCTAGGAATAGCTGTACCATCTTCTGCTCTAGCACATAAATAACTCTTAATACATAACCTTAGGAAGTTTGTGGGCATTGTATGTCTCTCCTATTTCCATAATGTGTGAATCCAGTGGATTAATTCTTCACTTTTGGTGGAAATTATCATGAAGGGAAGCAATGACTGATAAGTTCATTATTGTCTGGACATCAGAGAATCCACACAAGCAAGAAACACTGGTGAAAAGATTCCATACACGCCACTGCTCAAAGAGGCCTTCTGCTCAAAGAGGTCTTCTGCTCTCCCTCGTTAGTGCCACAGATGCATGAGATGGTCCAGGCTATTTCCTCCCACTGTCTGGGCAACCCTTTTGAATTTGAGAAGATAATTTAAAATTCATAGATCTCAAAGTGATCTTAAGCCCTAACTGTTTGTTGGGGTGCTTTTTGTATTCTGTTCTGTGTAAGAGGTTTCCGTGTAAACCTACACTACTGGTGGAAACACTGTTGAAGACTTAGAAATTTAGATGTCCCATTTAGCAAGACAAATGTGTGTGCTCAGATGGGGCCAACTCCCAAATGTTTTAGCTTTTCCCGCTTTCCATTGTGAAACAAGAGCCTCAATCTTTTCCAAAGGTTGGCAAACAGCACTTGTCCAAAGAGCACTGCATCACATATTTACCTGTTACCTGGTGCATGTGACAGTGAGCAGGGCCCAAGGGTCAGCCTCCCAAGGGAGCCTGGGGTGTGCCAGAAGCCATGGGGGAGCAAGGCTGGGCTGCTTTCTTACCTGAAGTTCATATAAAAGGGAAAGATCATGGCTTTGGAGGCTCCCACTTTATGGCAATTTAGCTGGGCACCCTCTGAAACATGCAAGAGGCAGACAAAGTACCTTTCACTGACTTCATTCATTGGAAATGACAAAACAGGTCTACTCCAGAAGCTCCATAGGACAAATAATATCCATTAGATCCTGGTAATAGCTTGGAAATAAAGTGCAAGATGAGGCTGTGGACCAGGCTCATCAGCAATGTAAGCACTACTTCATTTTGTTGCTCAGCTTCTGCTGCTTGCTTAACAACGTACTTTCAAAGGGCAGCTCTGAAAAAAAGATAAGGGCATCCTGGGGTCCAATAAACTGATTGGGTTCATGAAATTCAGGATATTGTCTGTTTAAATCACATAGTGGGGGGAAAAGCCATGAAAATATTGCAAATACTAGAAATACAGAATACAGAAACTCTACCAATCTGTCTTCTGTGATCTGAAGGCTAACAAGAAATGAGGTTGTTTTCTTTGCTTGATCTCTGAATCAGTGTGTTTGCTTCATATTACTTTTCTGGTCTCTTAAATGATCAGAATAGGCACTCTCAAAGCCATAAAAAGCAAGTCCCCACTTGGCCATGCTGCTGTCATCTCTAGTATTTGTTGCTTAAGGTACATTAAGTGTTCATTAGGGTACATCCTCTTAATAAAAATATCCAAGAAACCAACCTTTGTTTGCTGATTATACATTCAGTTATTCCAGATTTAAAGCGCTCATTTACCTTAATTGAAGCTTATGACGAGCACAAATTTTCTGCTAAAAGAAAAAGACAAAAGAGCAAAATGGTATGGGGCAGTGTTCATGTAGAGATAAAGCAATGATTGTGTCATTTGTTTTGGAGGGTAGGTTTGCTATTAAGCTGAAGTCTACAATAAGGTACATTGATTTACAGGAAATAGCTCACTTACACGCGTATCAGACCTTTACAAACCCTACTTCAGAAGCCCCTGAATACTGATAAGGCTTAGTGATTTCAGCCAAGTATGTCACCAATAACATCAGTGTCTGTTTATAAACATTTTTTTTCCCTGATTCAGGTAGTCAAAGTTCAGAAAAATATTTGTCTTTCATCTCTGCTAATGAATGACTTGAAATTCAGTGACGTTGTCCTCTTCAAAGGGAACCGAAGGAACTCAATCCTGTTTCCTAGAAGAGCCTCAGAGATTGTGATTTCCATAGAAGTGGCACCCCTGTTTTTGCCTTTTAATGGAAGAAAAGAATTGTTTCCTCTTATTGTGCCCTTGCATCTTGGAAGCTTTGAAAAATTTTTTTTTGATCTCCTGGATTACTTGTGGAAGAGTTATATCTATGACTTGAAAGAATGCACTAACAGATAAAATACCTTCCTATAATTAAGATAAAAAAATTGGACCTGTCTAGCCCCTATCTAATTGTTGGCACTGGGACCTTTTTCCTGAAATGGCTTTGGCTCCATTTGAAGGTCCTGATTTAGCACATCACTTAAACACATGCTGCTGTAAAGGGGAAGTGCAACTCTACGTTTTGCTCATCCTCTCATGTGTAAGACTGCAGAAAAAAAATCTGGTTTTTCTTCTGTCTTGTGCACTGAGAGAAAAAAGGTCAGCAAGTAGTTGGTGTCCCCTGTTACATTTCAATACAGAGAATACATGGTAACAGTACTTGGCACCAAAGCAAACTGCAAGTAAATATTGTGTGGTGCATTTATCTGTTACTCTGAAGCAAACATCAGGAAATGAATAGTCTAAATAATTATGTACAGGAGGGCAGAGCATGGGTGACCATGATGCGGACTTCCTCTGCTCAGAGGCAGCCACTGCCTCTGCAGTGTTTCCTTCAGAGGTGGCCACTCTGCATTGCTCTCTGGACTGGGCAATGGCCCAGAAATATCCATTTTATCCATTGATTTTGTGAATGGCATGGAGACACTTTGCACAATGGGGACAGGATGTTAATTTATTTGCTCTGTTGAGTTTCCACACTTGATTCCCACCCTGCTGTTCTGAGCTCTCCATCCAACCTCTGGTGGGATAAAGCTGCTCCCTTCTGCAGCTATCCCTCTTGTGCCATCCTCAACAGATTTGGCTGACAACAGCAGAAAAGCCAGCAGAAATAATGGTAACCAGTAACACTTCTGCTTTGCCCAGTGACAGCTTCTGTGCCAGCCAATGCTCTATAGAGGTGACTACTCCTCAGTGCTGTGGTTATGCTGGAGTGTCTCACGACATTCTGCTGTGGAGAAAAATATCAGACTGGAGGCAACATGGAGCTTCAGGAGCACCTGAACCATTAACTGAAAAAATCCCAGAGTTGCTGTGTGTACTCAGCAGCTCTGGCACTGTTGGGTGGTATTTTTTTGAAGAGGTTATCCCACTATTTTTCTCGCTAGAAACTCTTAGATGGACACAGGCATAGATGCATGATAGTTTCTCCAGATGGCCCTCTTCATGATGGCTACAAAGGGAACAGAGAGAGAAGTCCTGGGGGATCTGACAGAAGCACACAGGGCACAGACCTCCTTGGGTCACCTCTCCACAGTCACGCTGCTCTGGCACCACCAGCTTGTCTCCATCCACAGCAGCACTTGCTTCATCTGCAAGCAAATGAAACCAGACAGCAGGTAACTCTGCAGCCAGCTGAGGATGTCTCTTCTGAATGCCCATGAGCTACGAGCTGGGCTTTCCTCCTAAGCCTGAGTGCTTCTATGCCTAAGCATTTCATCTTATCTCTTAGAATTGTGCATATTTTCATTACCCATATTGGTACCTTGTCCTCATTGAGTGGCACAAACTATTTCCTTCTAACTGTCCAAAAGAAGGAGCGGGGAGGAGTGGGGGTGAGAGGGAAGAGAAAGTAGGGGGGGAATTTGCTGTCTTTTAGTTTACCCTCCTGTCAATCAATCAGCAGCATTCCCTTTCAGATAATAACAGAAAAACATGTCTGTGCAGCTCAGCTGCTGCTCTGCCTCTACGAGAATCTGTTGGGACCAAGCCTGAAATCAGTGAGCTAATGAGCTGTAAGAGCAAAGAAGAAGGGAGGAAGGAGAGAGAGAGGAGAAGAGGGAGAGAGTGAGGGAAATAGAGAGGGAGAGAAGTTTGAAGATGCAGTTCCTGCTCGAGCTCCACTGGGAATTAGCCATACTTACAGCATCTGAGCTTCAGAGCCGTGAATGAGGGAAGCTGTGGTGGCAGCACAGCAGCTTTGCAAGAATATGCAAAGCTGAGAAAGGAGGGAAAGCATTTACCATATCTACTGTAGCCTCATCCTCCTAAGATTTGCTCCAGGTCTTCCTTTCCCCACAGCCTTTCCAGACCTCTTCAGATCATCACTTTGTTTTTTAACAAAGCTCCATGCCTAAAGCAGATGTGACTGTGCATATAAATATCTCTATGTATATACATACATACACCCTCCAGGATGAATTTGAATGGACAGTCACAATATGGGATTTGACATGCAGTTTTGTGCCCAGTCACACTTCTGCCATGAGCAGACCATTTTTGTGATATTAAACGTTTGCAAAATGTTCATGAGAGGTCCCAGAAGTGAAGATCCTTTCTAAAATGATGACAGCTCCCCAAGAGGCACAGAGGCACCACTGCTGTCCATGACTCTCTTCTGTGGGAGAGACACCCACTTTTGGAGATCATCTCCCCCATTTTGCAGGCAGCACAAGAGGAACACAGAGTTTGTTGCTTTCTCAGCTTCATAACAAAGCTATCCAGTTCTAAAATTATCAAAGTGAAATGGAGGCTTGTGAAATGTGTGTGTGGGTGTTAATGGAGACAGAACTGCTCTTATAACTGCCTTAAAAGCTATTTCATAAAATAGTTTCATTGTCAGAGACTTTAAACGTCCTGGATTAATATCTCAACTGACTGTGTCTCATTTTGTATTATCTCAAAGGACAAATTTATAAGATGATACACACTATTTAGTCTTTATGATGCTTGCATCTGTAACTGCCATGGTTGGGAAAGTTTTACCACAATTGTTACTTATAGGAACATATTGTAAAGAGCTAGAAATAAATTAATCACATTCATAAATGTGTTAAGGAGTTAGCTAGGTTAGCTACTATATATAAACTGCCAAAAGCAATGTGAAATCTATGAAAAATGAGGTAAGCATTGCTTAGAAATATTAAACAACACATCTATAAATCAGAAGGAAAAATAAACAATGCTAATTATAGGATACCTTAAAACACAATACTTTTCAGAAATGTTTCATGCCTGGCATTTTTCTATGTACATCATAGGAATTCCTTTGCTTCTCCAAGCAGTTGTCTCATGGTGAGAGAATGGAGACCTTTTCTATGAATGGACAGAGAAAGCTGTCAGCTTTAATCTTGCAAATCAAAGACAGAAAGTAGATAAGTTTTTTCTCTGTGAATATGTTAGAATAAAATTCAAAAAAACTCTTTCATCTAGTAGAAAATATTGGCATAGAAATAAATATGAGCATGTTAAGAAGACAAGAATTGATGTAGTAATGCTTACTTAAGGAAGAGTATAAATATGCATCCATTTGAAACTATCCCCAACACCCCTCAAACATTCTGAAATATTATGGAAATCAAGAAGGGTATCAAAAAGCTCTGAGATTAAAGAGGGAATGTGATGCCCCAATTTTTTCAGACATAAAAGGTAAACTATGTTTGTCTTCATAGATCACTCCAGCACCAGACATATCTCTCCTTTACCTTTTCTTGGCAGCAGTTCTCCAAAGCCTTGGAGGGAAGACCAGTCACATTTCTGGTCTGAAAGAGCTGGATGGCTGTACAGAAAATGCATAAATATTCCTGACAGTGGGAGGTGAGCAAAGAGGAAGGAAGATGCACTCCACAGCAGGACCGATGCACACCATGTTTTATTAGCTTCACAACATCTGGGAACCTGGGATTACCCTCTGAAGACTCTCTGATTCATAGTTTTAGACCTAGACACTGGCTCCATCTCCACTAAGGGGGCAAGGCATCAGCTTATAGACTACTGCAATGGGTGGTTGAAATACACTGCCTTTGGGGTTAAGGATGAAATTGAAAGAGGCCGTTGTGGCAACAGAATTCCTGTCATCAATGTCCTCTGGAGGACACTTAGTTACATTGCTGCGAGAGGACTGTATAAACCTAAAAATGAATGTTGGAGAGGACATCTACTGGGAAGTATGGTATTGGCAGAAAACATGCCCTTCTGCAGACACAGCTCCTCATTTCCATGCCTTAGTATCCTTTCTTGTTTTGACTCTTCCCTCTGTGGAGCTGTACTCCTGCTCCATCACTGCTGCCCCCTGGCCTCTTGGAGAACGGCCTTCGAACCAATTTTTCCTACTTAAGTTTGGATACCAAAGGGTGTAACTGACTCACTCCATGAAAGGGAGAAACGCTTCCAGGAGATCAGGGTGAATTTTGGAGTTTTGTTCTTCTCTTTCTTTACTGGAGGGAACATCTTAAGGCAATTACACCTCTAATTTACAAGCTTCTCCTGAGGTACTAGCTATAACTAGGATGACTCGGGCAGTGTAAGATAGAAGGTGTTACCAGTTACCAATCGTATGACAGTTTGGTGGCATCTTTTATAGCTGAAATGGCCTTGAGGACTTATGTTCAAGGCTGCTCTCCAGACTGGCTTGCCAAGGGTCTGCTTGGAGCTCGTGTTACTACACTGCCTCTTCTCCTCTCTCCACTTTTGGTAAGGGCTTAGCCCCACTGAGCAAGGTGTTTTGCCTGCTAGCCCTCTTCTGGACCCTAGTCCCATCTGCATAAGTGAACATCATTACATTGTCTGGAAATTATTTCCAAGGGCAGAATTGTCACACTGAAGTTGTCTCAGGTCTGAATTCTTTTTTCTTTTTCATATCATGATGGTGTGTTGCACCAAGAGTGCTTTGCAAAGCAGCTTTTAAGCGAAATACCACAATCCTTCAAGCCCAAAGCTCTTAGCTATTTGAAGTGACGGACTTAACTTCACAAAGTTATAGATAAAACATCTCCTTGCAAAAGTTCCCATTGTCCAAATCGTACAAAAAGAGCAGAGAAGAAAAAGCGAATTGTTCACCTTTTTGTGAACAATTATGCCTTTTGTGAACAGTTATGCCTTCTAAATGGTCTTCAAATTTAGTGTTTTTCACCTCTGGGTTTGTATTTATTGGGGTCATCTAAACCGTGCTTTGAACTCACAGACTCTTTAGAGACTGCACTATTCCTCCCCTTTTCTTGTCAGAGGAAATCTTCTGCTCATATGCACAAGACTCAGAAATCTGAGCTGTTATTGAAGGCCAGAGTGAGATTTGAAAGGTAAGCAAGGAACTGGCACACTAAGGGATATTTGAAGTTAGACATTCTGATAGTAGCAATAGCCACCCTTGTCTAAAAATACCTTGTAAGATTACATTAAGCTCGAGGTCCCTGTGTGAGAACTATTTTCACATGAAAACAATGTGACTTTCAAGGCAAGCATATTTGTTATTTTGCTAAAACCTTCATCTGGAGAACTTCTCTATCTTTTCCTTTTGCCTTGTGCTCTCAACCCCCATCATGTTTTTGTTCTTTCCACAGTTTAATGTTTATCTTCCTTTGCAAAAATAAAAGTCAGATGGGAAACTCTCTTTTCTGGGCATTCCCACAGCATCTATTTGCATTTTTGAGCGGTATCTCAATAGCACGGTGTTCCTCAGATAATCTGAAATTGCAGAGGCTATGCAGGTATCAATCACAGTACTATGCACAACTATAACTGACTATGCTAAGCAAGAATCAACAGAGCAGAAACCAAACAGACTGACTGAAAGTGCAAAGGTTAACTAGCAACTTTAACCCAAAAAAATATATGCAGTCCTGGCTCCTATAAACTGCAGGTTAAAGGACAATCATAGAATCATAGAATTAGAGAATAGACTGGATTGGAGGGGACCTTAAAGATCATCTAGTTCCAACCCCCCCTACCATGGGCAGAGACACCTTTCACTAGATCAGGTTTCTCAGAACAACCTTCAACCTGGTCTTGAACACTTCCAGGGATGGGCACCCAGAATTTCACCTATGCCAGTGTCCCACTGCCCTCAGGGTAAAGAATTTTTTCCTAATATCTAAGCTAAACCTACTCTCTCTCAGTTTTAAATTATTCCCCCTTGTTCTGTCTCTACATGCTCTTGTAAAAAGTCTCTCTTTTCTCTTGTAGGCTCCCTCCAGGTACTGCAAGGTCACAATTAGGTCACCCTAAAGCCTTCTCTTTTACAGACTAATCAACACCAACTCTCTCAGCCTTCCTGATAGGAGAGGTGCTCCATCCCTCTCATCAGCTTGGTGGCCCTCCTCTGGACTTGCTCTAACAGGTTGATGTCCTGCCTGTATTGGGGATCCCAGAGCTGGACACGGCACTCCAAGTAGGGCCTCACCAGAGCTGAGTAGGGGGACAAAATCACCTCCCTTGGCCTGCTGGCCAGGCTGCTTTTTATGTAGTCCAGGATATGACTGGCTTTCTGAGTTGCAAGCACACATGGTTTGCTCGGGTCCAACTTCTCTTCCACCAGTACCCCCAAGTCCTTCTCCGCAGGGCTGCTCTCAATCTGTTCATCCCTCAGCCTGTGTTGATACCAGGGCCTGCCCCAATCCAGGTTCAGCACCTTGCACTTGGTCTTGTTAAACCTCATGAGATTCCTATGGCCCCACTGCTTGAGTTTGTCCAGGTCCCTCTGCGTGGCATTCCATCCTTCAGGTGTGTCAACCTCACCACTCAGCTTGGTGTCATCTGCAAATTTGCTGTGGAGGCACTTGATAATGACATCATGGGGTGGGTATCTCTTTCTCTGTTATCCAACCACAATGAATATCAGGCTATATTTTACAGTCCTGAGTGGGCCAGCAGCAGAGAGTAACATCAGTTTCCAAGGAAGTCTTTAATCTGAAAATGTTTCAAAAGTTTCAGAAAACCTTGATCTAACCTGACAAACTGCAGCACTTCCAGAGGATTCATTCAACTTGAAGCATCTTTTAATTTTCTTTTTTTTTTTTTATTTTATCCTCAGTCATGATGTGAAATGGTGATAAAAGTGCCTCCCCTTCCACTGCTTAAGTGAAAGGTATCCAGTTTCTCCAGGGCTGATGTTCTGATGGTTCAAATAGTAACCGAAAAGAATTTGAGTTGCTTATTTGGTTTTTTGTTAGATTTTTTTGGCTGTCTGCATGAGGGCTGGAACTGCATTTAAAAAGACATCACCAGCTTTAGATGATAAAAATGCTAAAAAAGGGATCAGTGGTGAAGAGTCTTGTTGCTGGGACTAGTCCAGCTCTTGGTGGGTCTTAACTAACATGGGCAGATGAAAGATTTTTGTAGGAGAGAGATGCTAACACAAGCATCTGCAATAAAGCAGGAGTCAAGCGTCATGTTTTTATAACCTCTGGCTTGTGTCCAGCCTTTAACCTTCCCATTCTCACTGGTTTGCTGTGTAGAGATCAGCAGTGCTTGGTTCTGGCTGAGCCTTGGACATCTTTTTGGACAACTTTGTTCAGCACTGCTGATGCCAGCAAAAATTTCTGCCTCAAGGTTTTCAACTGGAACCACTCTTTCCCAGTGTCTCTTTCTTGACAAATTAGAGCTAAGCAAACAGCCGCAAAAACAGATTTAAAGAAGCCCCAATATAAACAGGAATATTTTGCTGCTGTTTTCACTTGGCAGGACCAAATGCAGCTGCCTGCTGAACTGGGTAAATAGGGAACAGGGCAGTATTACACTTCACCTCTTTATCAGGGTTCATGGCAAACCTTTCCCTTCTTTTTTGTTTTCTTTCCTATCTTGTGCATATTTTGAAGTTCTTTTTAGAAGTTGATTTTATTGTAAGTTTCAGTTTGGATTTCAGGCAGATGAACTAGCTGAAACTGATGGTGAAATTATTCCTTAATAAAAGGTAAACAGGAATCATGCAGAAATACTGACAATGGAAAGGGCCTTACACACACACACACAAAAATCTGTTTTTCAAAAAAGACTGTCCTTTGTTTACTGGTTATATGCATTCATGTTTTAAAGTTGTCTGTGTTACAAATAAACTGGAGTTGCAAATCTTTCATCTTGGACCAGGTCTAAAGTTAAGTCAACTCCCCTCCTGCTTACAATTGTCTGGGAGAAGGGTCAAGCAAAGGGAATAGGATTTCACACAGGGGAGTGATAAGGAGTCCACCTTCACACAAGGTCCCCAGCCCCATTATGGGATTAAGTTTTCCCAAACATGAAATATTATATATCTTGCACAATGTTTATTCACCGTGACAAACTTCTTATATTCTTATTCACCTTGAATATGTCCAATGATGCTTTAAAACTTACTGAGATACTGGATCAGGCCACCTCTCTGCTTCTGATTTCCACAGCTTACACACGACATAAAAACATTTCTCTTGCTCAGTTATGATTTTCCCACCTTTTAACATCAATGGATGCATTTACTGGATTTCCATACTCTGACACTACAGCACATCCATTCAAAGGAAGATACGCTTTTATAATGGCATTATATGCTCAATTATGATCAAATTTCTCAGGTACTAGATATAAAGAGATGGTTCCTGGCTGTAACTGCTCACGGTTTGAGCAGATAAGGCTGAAGACCAGGGTGAATATATATTATTTAACAGAATTACACATTCGGCCTCTCCATGCACATCAACTACCCCAGTCCCTTTATCCTCTCTCTGGTCCTTCCCAGGACTTAATCTGGTATTTCTGTGTCTCTCTAGTACCGGAGAACCCACACTTGAACCCAGCATGTCAGGTATGATCACCTGCCTCGTCCTGACGGGAATACTTTGTTCTAATACAGCACAGGGTAACATTGGCCTTCTTTGCCCCAAGGGCACATTGTTAAATCATGTTCAACTTGAAGTCCACCAGGACCTCCAGGCCCTTTTCTGTCAACTTGCTTTCCAGCTGGTCAGCCCCGGTCTAGTACTGGTGCAGGACATCGTGCTTCCTTTTTCACCTTGATGTTGCTGCCGGTCCATTTTTACAGTCCTCTGGATAGTAGCACAGTCCTCTGGTGCATCAGCCACTCCGCCCTGTTTTGTACTGTCGGCATACAATGGGCAGAGATTTGACCTCAAAGGAGGGGAGCAGCCCTCCCCAGCCCATACAAGAAGGCTGGGTAAAACCAGAAACTGGCTTTAATCACAAATTATCGCTTTGTATGCAAAAAATTTTCTCCTTAACACACAGCACATCTATTCCTTAACAGTTCTTAGGAACACCATATATTTGTTTTCTGGATTATTTTTATTGTCATTGCAACTCACAATGAGTTGTAGCAGGGCAAACCTATAAATCAGTTTTTCCCCCTTGCAATTTTTATCTAACAAAATAGCCTGGTGTGGAATGAGATGCCTTTGCTCTCGGGACTTTCTGGAGTGAGGTTCCATTCTCTATCACATCTTCACTCTGCCTTCTGCTGCTGAGCATCCCAGTGTCTCAGTCTCACTTGAGCCCCATGAAATTTTGTTGACTCCCATTAACTCTGCCAACCTCTGAGTATTCATACATTCCAAAAGGCCACATTCCTATTCTTCTTTCTTCTCTCTGCATGGCGCAAATCCTGTTGTTTAATGATCTCTAGCAATAAACAGGAAAGTCAGGAGAATGCAGGAAATGCCTTCCCAGATCAGATTAGTGTCCGTATGTCCTGGATCTTTGAGGAGACCACACAAATCTTGGTGCTACTCAAGGCCCACTGTCCTTGTAGTGCCCTACACAACAGTGTAGGACTGGGGAGGTTAGAGGGTATGTCCTGGATTCTTCTTTAGGATCTGTTTATTGACCTGTTGTTCATGAGGTTTTTCTCCAGTCCTTTTGCATCTTATGGTACCATCCATCTACACAATCTCTGGTGGTAACAAGTTCCCACATTCCTCTATTTGCCACATAAAATTTTTCTTGCTACCCTCTGTTATAAATTCATTCATATTTCAATGAGTGCCCACACTTCTGCTAATGATTGATCAGGTAAACGATAGCTTTTTATTCCCCTCACTATTTCCTTCACGTTTTGTAAGCTTCTGTCATGTCCTTCCTCAACCTTCTCTTCTCCAAATTGAGGCAGTTCAGCTTTTTCAGTTGCTCTTCATAAACAGTTTGCTCCAATCTCCTCCTCATTCTCTATAGCTTTTCTGATTCTACTATATCCTCCTCCAGATGCAGAGAACACATAACTCAGCTGCACAAGATCCAAAGCTGCACCAAGGTTTTACAGCATGGCTATTTCCAACACTATGAGTTGTAGGGTATATATAGAGAAAACAAAACAACCAAACAAAACAAAACCAAAACAAAGACCACCAAAACAAACTGGAGCATGCAACCAGTACAGACAGGCTAAGAAGTCCATCAATATTCTAAAATGTCTGTAAGTAAAAGCAATAGAGAACAAGAAACAGAAGAGCCACTGAAAAGTGAAGTCACAGCCTAGTGAGCACAGGAAGAACAAGGTGCTTAGAGCAATCAGAGATTGGGGCCTTAGGGAAGGAAATGTACTACTCAGTGGAGTCCAGTCTGGTAAAGAAATCACAAGCAGCTCTTGTGGGCAAGGAGCCAAGAGACAGAAAACAGGAGAAAGAGCTTGAACAACTGCTGCATGCAGGAAGAAAGGGAAATTAATTCAAAAACTTCTCTTCTAGGATTCAAGGCTGTTAAAACAAGTTAACAAACAAACTCAGCCAACAAAACAAAAAAACAAAACACAGAAAAAGGTTAAAAAATAAATTCCCTTTTATAAAGAAAACATCTTCGTGGTCTGCAAAGTAAAGAACTCAGAGGAAAGTCTACCCTGAACTTGATTTTTCACAGTGAAAAGCAACTGATTGAAAGCAGTAACAGTGAAGCTCCTTGAAGTCAGATTACCACAGGGTAAAATCCCAGTGCAAATGCCTATGATTTTATGAAAGCAATCCAATTAGTCATAAGTGACTAGGACTAAAGATTAAAATCAAGCACTATAGGAGGAGGCTAAAAGATACGATCTGAAATTTGTGAGAGAAGACAAGGGTCCAGGAAAAGAGCACAAAGGCAAGGAGGCTTCACAAAGGAAGCGAGGTAAAACAGGGAAACTGCATTAGCGACTAAAGAAGGGAGTCAAATCAGCAAGATAAAGGGAGTCAGATAATCCTGATATAGAAAAGACAAGGCCAGAAGAAAAAAGGAAAAGAGTGTTATAATGTAAAACAAATCTTCAGTCATTAGGTAAAATATCTTAAGGATTTACAAGGATGACCAAGGTGAGGGTAAATATCCAAGGCGTATGCCTCTTTTCTAGTCCCCATGACCAGCTTAACAATGTCTGTGTAGGATGGACTGGCAGTATGTGGGTCTGAAGAAAGCCAGTTCTCCATCTAATGTACAAGGAACAATTATTTAGATGATAGATACCCCTGTCAGTGAAAACTTTCATCTGGCTAGGTTGAAAATGAAATAATCTCTTTCAATAAACATGAACAGCAGCAAAAATATGAGCAAAGCCTTAAAGCTGCAATTACCTTGGGTGAACGTTTAGGTAGGGCCGAACACCCTCCAGGTGTTTATACCCCAGAGTTATCATTCACAGAAGGCACATATCCAGGTTTTAGACCTGAGCTGCCTTCTGAATTATTTGATGCAAGGCTGTTTTTTCTGGCTTTACGACCTCACTTAGTATTCAAGTATACAACTATCCTTACCACTTTAGTACCTCCTAGTCTTTGGCAAATGGTATTTCAGATGAGGGCAGTGATCTGGAATCTATCTATGACACTGCTGTAGAGGCAGAGTAAGAAGGGCAGATAAGCAGATTTAATCTCCTGCTGCAAGCAGATGCAAGGGGATGCATGAGGAGGGCCAAGCAGAGCCTCCTCCTTGCTGTCCTTCCACAGGTTAGGGCCAGATAAGGGCACAAACAGAGCTGAAGGATTCAGATTAAACTCACAACAAGGGTAGTAAAATATCTGCTTCTTCAGTGCTGTGGTTTTGGATGGGAAAATGCAGCAGAGAGGCCCTTTCCTCACACATATGTGTGTTCGGCCTCCTCTCACCCTACCAGGGCTGGTGCCCATTCTTGACTTCAGCTGAGCTATTTACAACATCCAGAGCAGGGGAACTGAAGCACAGAGATTAAGTGACTTCCCCACTGGTGGTGACAACCAGGAAAGAAACACAGATTTCCTGCTTTGCTGTTTTGGGTTACCACTACAGGCTCTGCAAATCTCTTCTTTCCTTGTCCCCCTGCTTCAAGAAAACAGCTCCACAGCATTACAAAGTGATGCTGGGGCTCAGGCAGGGCAATTAGTCCAATTGTTCCTCTCACTTGCTTTTCCCTTCCCACAGACCTCACTAACTTCTAGTGCCAGTGCCCAAAGCAGGAAAGGTCTATCTAGCACTGTGCATTCCTACTGCTTCTCCCAAGCATTCTATTCTCCAAGGCTGTCCAGAGTCCCTCCACCTTTTGCACAGGGACAGGCACAGGACCATCTGTCACCTTCACCTGAAGGCTGCATCATATGGCCTGTGGCACTGCAACAGGGACAAGGATCATGCCAGTTGCATGGCTTGGAGGCTTATGGAAAGGCAAATGAGACTCCAGTGTTTTCTAAATTAAGGGGATTTTGTTTGTTTGTGCCTGGCATGTGAACAGCTGCAATATACTGTACTGATGTTTCTGATATAGATGGGCTTGTCTTAAATGTCATTACCTGAAACCTGAAAAGCCTTTATTCTTGCATGTCATTTCTAATGCATCCATCATCCTTCACTCCAGAATGATAACTAGCTCCCTGTTAAATTCTTCTCTGTTTCACTGTTCAGTGAGCACCCTCTGCTCTCGCCACACTCCAAACCATGGAAGAAACAGTCTCCTGCTATCTGCAGAAACACCCTTCCCTCCTTCCCTGTGTCCTGGCAGCCCCTGCACAGTCCCTGTCCCCAAGGCCCAGGCTCCAACTGCCTCCTTTATCTGCGCTTACCAGCCTTTCCTCTGCCTTTTCACTCTGCCATCAAGGTCTAGAGCAACTTCCTGTTGTATTTTTTGTGCTACTTGTATCTTAACTTCTGTCTCATGTAATCTCTGCTTCTGGTGAGCATTTTCCATGTCATGTCTTTCTGCAGACCATATATCTTTCTTTGCTCCAGTCCCTCACACTTCCTCCAATCCTACTAAATCTCTTCTTTACTGACTTGTGATTTTAGGGTTTCCTGTTCTCAGGAGCTAGGCTCTACAGGCAATATGATACAAACTGCCAAACCAAATTGCTTTTGACCTTCTGATTAAAATATTTAAGCTAACTCTTGCCCTGTTGCACTCGAAGTATACATTGCATGTGTTCTTTTCTCCTGCTTCTTTTTCTCCTTCATATTTTTTGGATCAAAACCTGCTTTTAATCATCGCTGCAGTTAAAACTTTTCACAAGGAATCAGTTACAGGCTGTTTATCAGCTTGACTCTAAGAAGCAATGTGTATATGTATGAGAGTCAAAGAGAAGTTGCAAATGTTCTACATATTATGTCTTGAAACTAAAAAGAATGGGCATCATAAAAAAATGTGGATCTAAATTCACAGCACTCAATGTATTTCCATTTGCTTAGCAGAAATCAGGACATACAGTGAAGATTATGCTTTAAATATATGGGCTATTAAAAAGTATGTTTTGGAAAGCAGATAAATGGAAAATAACCATACCTGGGGATTTTCCGTGGTTTGTGCGCCTTTGTTTTGGAAAAGAATCATAATTGGAGATTTCCATGGTCTGTGCTCTTTTAACAACACCAAACAGCATAATAGCCACTATTATTAATTTTTTCTCGTTTTCCTTTTAGGAGAGGATAAAAAATTGCAATGAATAGATTAGTTATACTGAGGTTAATGGGAGATTCTTTGAAAGTGTAAACACCGGCCAATATACATGTATAAATTTTAACTTGTATTTTTAACACACCTAAGTTCAGAAAGAAAGGTATTTTTTTCCTGCTGGTTTGTTAAAAGCTGTATCTATCAGTGGTCTTCTCCATGGAGAGAGCTGGACTGGAAGTTTTCCTCTAAGCACATCTTTTGGATTCAGGCCTTAACCAGAAGAATTTTTTCTCCATCTTCAGTTGCAGCCAGAAAAAACTCAGATGTGATGGTACACTCTTAAGAGGTTATTCCAAGATTGTACCTCTGCTGAGAGACCAAACTTCAAATGAGCTGCAGCCTTTCACATGCCTGTGGAATGGAGTTCACGAGAACATATGTATGCAGATGTTCCCCCTTCTTTTGAAATCACCTGCTGAATTTGAAATATATACATGCAACAGGATTACTCACGTGCTGAATTGTATGTATACATTTTTACAGCACCGGGAACTTACTGAAGAAATAAACTATGAAAAAATCAGGCACACCCATGCTTTGCCTTCTGCCACCCCACCCACATCAGGTTCATCTGTAACAGAGGTCTGAGCTGATTCTGGTTTTCACTTGGGCAACACAGCAACTTTTCTAGACCAAGACCATCATGACCACAGAAAATGCAAACAGGGTAAGTGTACTTGGGAAGCTTAAAACTTTCTGTTTCTGTATCTCACTACACAAACAGTGCATTTTAAATCCACTGCATTTCTGCATTCAGAAAATCAGTAAAATCAATCTCAGAAATACTGGTGCTGGTGCATTCTCATTTCTCAGAAGCATGTACGTACCTGGTGAGAAAATATAATTTCAGGGGATGGGAGGAAATCATGTTAAGCCATTCCTACTTAGGACTTTGGAATTTGCACTGCCTGTCAAGCTTTTCAGATAGAGGTGGCAGTGGTAATTAGAAGGTGTCATATTTTGTTGTACATACTCATGTTGCTGCAGTTGCAGTCAGTGTTAAGCACCTGAACTGCTCACAGTTCAGCTGCAGATGTTGAACAAGGAACATGGAACAGCAGGCTGCTCATAAGCTGAGCTCCATGGCTGGGACTTGCAGAGCTCAAGTCTCATGACATCCTGGACACTCTGAGAAAGATAGTGCTCAGAAAGATCTTGGAGATGACACAGCCTACACATTCTGTCCAGGAAAACACAGACAGGAGTGTGCGTATGTATCTGGCTGGTTAAGTGCCCATCAATTTATTTTGTTTCTGTTATGATTGTGGCATTTAAGGGTATTTTAGGTCATGCTGGGATTTCTAGTTACTTAAAGCTATGCCAACCCAAGCAAATTCAGTTTCCAGTTTGCAGATAGCCGTCTCCAAACTGGTCCTCACTGTGTTGTCTATGGAGGGAGATAAGCAATTCTACAGCACAGTTAATCTCTTCTGAAGCAATTTTCTTGACCTGATCAGAAAAGCATAGCTCTGAGCACCCAGTGCTGTGCTGCTGACATTGGTGGGAGCCATGCTCTCAACAAGAGGTGTCTTTGGGTCTCAGCACCAGCTGGACTTGAAGTTAAGTGTATATTTACATTCTTCCATGGAATCATGTGGTCTCAATCATATGCTGACGTTCAATCGCAGCAGGTGTTTGGAAGTAACCACAAAGACTTGCAATGGAGAGTCAGAAAGAAAAAAGTTGCTCTCCATGTAGCACCCTTATATTATTTATCCCCCTAATTAATTTTCAAATCTATCTGACAGATGAAATTTTTATTTTCAGCTGTTTCACTTGTGATCTCTCTAGCTGTTTTCTTTACTAAAGTTATCCTGAGTAAATATTTGACTTTGTCCCCTAAGCCACTGCATACCGTTGTGTAACCTAATAAAACCTTTTATTTCATTAGCACCAGTTTATCTAATGTTCCGGACTAATTGAGAGTAGATTTCCAAGAAGAAAATGGGAGAACACGTTCACAACCACGGACACCTCCTCACCTGTTTACAAAAGACAAAGCAGGTTCTGCAGGACAGAAAAAACACTTGTAAAAACTACCAGTAAAAAATACCACATTTTGCCTTTCTGAAATTTTCTCGGTTTATATCAATTCCCTGAAGTAAAAGCTACATAATTCAGTGTTTACATAAAAATGTAAGCTTAAAAATAAGATCACTCTTTTCCTCTGTCCAGTAGGGATTACTGGAGCAGATTCTGCACTTTCATGTGTGGAGATTGCCTCCTTCCCTGGGTTCTACCTTGGCAACCAGGGAGGTGGGAAGTGACAAGTGCTGTCTTGTTTATAGCCACTTGCTTCAGCAGCATGTGGTCTTTGTGAGGAAAAGGGGAATCAAAAGGAAAGGCAAAACACCATGGCAGCAACTCCAAGCCTGGTCTTAATATGTCAGTTTAAAGCCCTTCCCCTTATCCCTCGAAAAAAGTCCCTCTCCAGCCTTCTTGCGGAGCCTCTTTAGGTACTGAAAGGCTGCTCTAAGGTCTCCCTGGAGTCTTCTCTTCTCCAGGCTGAACAACCCCAACTCTCAGCCTCTTCATAGGACAGGTGCCCCAGCATTCTGATCATGTTCATGGCTTTCCTCTGAACTTGTTCCAACAGTTTCATGTTCTTCTTATGTTGGGGTCCCCAGAGCTGGAGGCAGTACTCAGGATGGGGTCTCATAAGAGAGGAGCAGAGGGGCAGAATCTCCTCCCTCAACCTGCTGGCCACACTGCTTTGATGCAGCTTTGGATATGGTTGGCAGTTTTCAGTCCTTTTGTCATTCTGGATATAAAAACATAAAAGTCAAAGAACTCTCTATTTAAGTCCCATTTAAGTAAAAAGCTAACACATTTTTATCACTATTGTGATATTCCTGTGGGTTGCCAAGAAGGCCTAGGGATCCACAGGAATTGGTGTATTTTATAAACAAACCAAACAGTGCAAAAGCATGTTGTAGTAGAAATTATTACTGAAACCAAAGAGACGACAGCAGTGCTACAACATCTTCAGATTCAGAGGCCTTTCCATGTCAAGGTGCTGGCAAGCTGATCTCCTCTTGGCATTTGCTTTGGTCACTGTCCTGGAAGTCTATAGGGCACGTCAGCTCTGTCTCACAGTATTAGCAGGGCTGCTGTAAGACACACAGTGTGTTCTGCTCTTGTGGACTGGAGCATCAGACCTGAGGCACAGGTTTCTCTCTGAGCCACAGCTGGGGATGTATCTTCATAGGGATAAATGTTTGTAGTTCCCATAGTATTTATGTATGAAGCAGTAGGGGCACCTAATCCAAAGGCAGAAGGGTTGGACATGCCACTCAAATTCCTGACTGAATGTCTGCTGAAGTGAAGGAAATATTTCACCTACACAAATCTGGTAATTTTCCTGTTCCTTCCTTTCAGCTAACAAGGATATGGACAGCCCTACCCCAAGCTGCTGGCTGCACCCAGAGCAGTGGTAATAGAAGAAGCAATAGAACTGTCCTGTGTGTACAAGGACAAGTCTCTCCTGTTGAAGTAGGCAGGTGTCCTCAGAGCAAGGTGGGGAAGGGCTGGAGAAAACAAATCTGCTGCAATCCCTCCAGTGGGGCTCTGGGAGCTGGAAGTGTGACCAAGGCTTCTCACCTATGTGTCCAGATCTAAGGTCCTGTGAAACCACTGGATGCAGTGATTCAGGATTGGAAATGTTGCACTTGGACAGTTTCTACAACAAAAGGTACAAGGAGAATCAAGAAACTGGGATGACCATGCAAAACTGGTACAGACAGTAGAGACAAGACCATTCTTTAAGAATTTCCCCATAATTTGGTCCTTTTGAGGAGGATTTTCTGAGCCATTTCTAAGACCTTTAAGAGTTTAGTCAGTCTTTTAAGAGTCATCTTCTGAAAATCATTCATAAATTCCTATTAAAAGTTCATGAGGCTGCTAGGCTACAAGCAAGGACACCAAAAACACTAAGGAAAAAGTGAAAAAAATTATGATGATAATAAAATACGTGTCATTTTCTGACTCTTACCCACTTCTTCTGACTTTGATCTTTCAAGGGCAACTGCAGATCCAGAGAATGAGCTCATGTCCTGCCTCTGCAGCCTGGCACCACTGCCAGGACCTCTCGCAGAGCCAAGACTCAACACAGCTTCAGCCCCATGCTCTGGCCCTGCAAAACTTGTCCTCAGCCAGTGAAAGGTGTGTGGCCAGCCAGGGACCAGCACAGGACGCACCCAAACAGCTCTATTTTCTTCCCTTTTCACTTTCTCTGTGAGTCCTGGAATGAGTTTGCATATGGTGGAAAAAATGCAAAGAGCAAGGAGAAGTGGCCAGCAACGTCACCCTCCCTTGTCACCCTTGCTGCCAGAAGTTGGCTGCGTGGCTGGTGGCTCATGCCAGGCACCCAGGGTTCATGTTGGTACCTAGGGAAGTTGGAGGAGCCCCTGATGACTGCAGCAGGTAAAACACCCAGAGATGAGATGAATTTTTGAGGTAATCAATTTTTTCTTGAAATAAAAAAAGGTAAACGTATCATCTGCACAAATGCAGTTAATGCAGGCTCGCAGTGAGAGGCAAAACCTGTCTTGATCAGAAAACTGGCTTGCAATGAGTACAAAGTATTTCACAAACTTTCAAACCTATCTTTTCCTCCCCTTTTACATTAATGGGCATCTTTTATCCTGTCCTAAGCAACGGTAACAACATTAATTAGTTTAACAAGTACAACAAATGGTTTTATTGACAAAAAAGAACCCTTTGAAATATACATTACATTCACAAACGATTAAATTATACCCTATTATCCATTTTCCATAAAATAAAGATTACTTTGATAAATCACAACTAATGTTATCTTTGGCTGATAAGAACTCTGTACTTATTTGTGTGACTTCTATAAATAGTGTGTTCTCATTTTTTTTCCTCCCTAAATATAGTCAATGATACAGTCTGCCAGGCATTTTCCTGCAATTTGACAATGCCACATCTGTGAAGTAGGCAGCAAATGAAAGCTTCATTGTCTGATTATAAAACATGCAACAGTCTCTTTTCTTTCTGTCAGCTGCCCTGCAGTAATCTATCAGACACCTTTCAGCCATATTTTGCTCCATCAAGGTTTCCTTACTGCTAAAGCAGTGTAGTCAAAATAAACTCTTTTTGTTAAGAGAAAAGCATTCATGATTTATCCTTCCATTGTATGCAAAGTCTCTGTGACAACTGCAGCACAAGGGGGTTGTACCCTCATTTAGGCTTTAATGTACATAAGATATGTACAGTAATGTACGTAAGAGTGCATTTTTCAGGTGTAAAGGGCTCCTTTGCTCTTTCCTTAGCTTTGCACCAGAGGATTCTGCAGACTGCTGACAATCTTCCCGCACCATCTCTGAGTGAATGAACAGTTGGTTGAGGACCAAGACAGAAGCAATGTCTAGGGTTTACTGCAGACCTATATTAGGTCTGCATAAAGGAGCTATTTACTCAAGCATGTAGACAGGATATTTGAAAAAGATCTTTGTGTGACAAGAGGTTCACTCACCTTTTGAGCACTTGGTAATGACAAACTAGTGTGAAAATCTCCATTGGAGCATCAGCTCAGCAGCCCCAGTGGGCAGCAAAAACCCAGCTTAGTACAGCACAGGAGCACATGAGCACCTTTAAAAAACTTCTGAAGGAGTACTTTGATTTTGAAAAACTAGTTTTCTGACTGTGCAATGGACAACCAGAGAGACCTACCCTGCCACATGAAGGGCATTGCCTCTCCTACCCTTCAGGAGAAATATCCAAGTTCAAACTATATTCATTTCCCATGTTTTGAAATTCTTTCAAGAAACACATTTGCTCTAAGTTCAACTACTGCTTTGTATGCACCGGGTGACTCAAACCATCTCAATTTACTCCAAATATTCAAGGGTTAGAATTCACATAGCAGTTGCAGGGTTGGCTTGAAGTTTAGTTTGCAAAGTTCTTAAGACTGGTAGGGAAAAGATGTAGTGGTTCTGGAAACTTTTAACAAGTAAATTCAGTATGTGAGAGAGTTCATTTATACGTCTCTTGAAAATTCTCTGAACTATTCAAACATAACATCAATTTAACATCCATTTGCAGCATCTAATCCTACCATGGCTGTTTTGGATGGGTGCCCTCATCACAAGCAAACGTCTCCTTTTCTGCATTTTCCCTTAGAAGCAGGTGGCAGTGGATTTCAAATAAACCCACACCCATGTCTGTGTTGCTTTCTGGAGGGTGTGTTTTACTCATGGAAATATGTCTAACCTCTTTGTTTAATTTTCAACATTTTATAAGCTTTCCAGCCCCTGGGTTGCCCACAAAGTGACTCAGCAAGGCAAGATCAAAGAACAGATAGAGTTTTTTAAATGAATGGAAAAGTTTAGCATTTCTGAAAGTATTTTCCTTTGACACATATTTCAAAAACATTAATAAAAATAATTATAACTGAGCCTAACAGACAAAATGCAGGTCTAGTCATAAATCTCAGAGAACAGGGAGGAGCACTCTGAAATGCTGCAAAACAAATATATTATCACCTTTCCAAACCTCCCTAAGCTTCTCTTTTTCTCTCATAGAAAACAAAAAGTCACCATGGCTGGGCTCCTGTGTGCTTGCTGTAATTAAAACAACTTTCGTATTTCCATAGTGGTGTGAACATTTATAAGTCAGGGAGAAGAAAATCGGACGGGTAGGAGTGAACACATAGGCATTGCTGTAAGTGTGGATGAACCACCCTGGGTTCAACCCAAACCCACTTCTATCTTGCTATTTGCTGGATATTCTGTGGGATAAAGTCTGGGATCCTGATTCTGTTTCAGGTACTCATGTATTGGAGGTAAAAAATAAGGTTCCTATACAACAAATGGAGGAAACTCCAGACCTTGGGAGTCCTCAGGAGAGCCCTTATGTATGTGCCACAGGGCCAAACTCCTCTTTGCTTGTTTTGTCTCCTGCCTCCCATACTCATTTATGTACAGCTGCTAAATTTGAAAGAAGAATCAGACCTGTCCCACCTCAGACTACACAACAGTCAAAGTGTTGGATGCTCTCCAGGAAGATGGGAGATGTCAATTCCAAACTCCTTTGGCCCAGCATCCAGCTCTTCCATTTCCCATGAAAGTGCTCTCCACATCAGACAACACATCTGTTCTCAGAGTGGGTTGTCAGAGTGTCAAATGCTGACAATGCTGCCTACTACGGTCAGTGTTCAAACCCTTCCCTTTTCCCACCTTGTCCAAGCACATCACTGCCCAGCACAGAGCAGCTGAGTTGCCCTCTGAAAGCATGACCCTCCATATGAAGTGTTTAAGGACAACACCAGAGGGGCTGACTGACTCATCCCAGCCAGGGGAGCATCTCTTTGTGCACTGGGATGTTCAAGTAAGACCTCCAGTAAGTGATGTGAATATGGGTGGGCACTGGCACCAGAATGACTGCATTTACTGCAATGCTTATGGTTAATCCTGCTAATGAGTCATCCATCTAATCAGAGGATTGCAGCTTCAAGGTTCCTGGTGTGGAAATCCAGTAAAAATAAAAGTAAAATAAAAGTGTCAGAAATGCCAAGCTGGAAAAGGCAGGAACTAACCTAATTATCTTTTTCTTCCTCCTCTTAGGAAGGCAAGCAAGAGGAAATAACAATATGGAAGACAGAATCAATAAATCAAATCTTTTTATTGATGTTCTTTCTCATTTGTGACAACAGGTCATTTACTTTAATTGTACACCATTAGTGATTGACTTTCATTTTCCTTAATTACAACTTCTATAACTTTTGCATTTTTTTTAAGAGAAGAAAATATCATGGGTAAGTCTCTACATGGAATCAAAGATAGGAAGCATCTTACTAATCCTCATGCAAACTACTGAGTGATTATTGGAGACCAAGGTCAAGTGCAATTTCAGGAAAAAGTTCACTCTTATGAGTATGTTCCTCTAATAACAAGTTAATTTATAGTCCTTTCACAACCAATGTAATTTTCATATATTAGATAATAATTACAAGCATAATAAGCAATATTGATATTATTAAACAACAATGAACAGCCATCTGAATGTATACTACGGTAATGCAAAATCTGAGTAATATAAAGTGCCTTACCTGGTAAAAGAGCAAAATTTTTCATTAGCTTTTCTGAGCTTCTATAACCTTTTGTGTTACAGGTCTAGAGATTTTAAGCAGAAGAAATCTAACATTCATATTTACAGAAGGATTTATGCCTGATCCAAAACCTCCAGGGACACTTTCACTTTTAAATCTTTTTCTACTACACCAACAAATTACAGCCACTTGTAAAAGGAGCTATTGCTTTATTGTGGTATTACGAAAGAAGCTGCTTTCTGAGCACACTGGGTGTATTTTGTGCAACGAGTTTTCTGAGAGGCTAAAATGTAATGCTGCTGCTCTTTTTTATGTCTTGGTCTTTTGCAAGCATATCCTGAACTGCAGACGTGGCTGCTACCAAGTATATATTTTATATGCGAAATATTATTACTATTAAAAATAAAATAAGTTATTCAATATGAATGACTGATCATCTCCCCCTTGATGTATATAAAATAAGCCACATCTAATGTGAGAGTAAACTCAAGAGACTGTAATAACTCTGTGACACTCATACAACAACAAAGACCGGGGAAAAAAGTGAAATGCTTCCAACAAAACAGCTTAAATTATCCTTTAAAAAACAAACGAACAAGAAACTTAGTCACAAATAAATTTTACTAACTTTTCATTTTCTGAAGGTTTCTCTTTAACAATATTTTCCTAAAAGAAGACTAAGTTTAAGGAAGCTGCAGAAAATTATCACAACACCCAACAGAAACAAGTGTCCTATATATTTATTTTCCTCTTTTTCTGGAAGCAAAGGTCCCCTAAAGCATAACTCTATATTATCAGGGTTTCACAGAGCAGCTTCAGCTTTGCACCAAAGCAGGAAAGGAATTAAATCTTCACTTATGGCTTTCTATTCATCAGCCTGGAACATCTACACACCTCGGCTCTTTCATATAATTTCCAAGACAAATTGTGGCTGCCATAGGTGAACTTTGATATCATTTTCAGGAGCACGGCTGCAGACATGTAAACCATGAAAGTATCTTGATGGATTATGAACTGAATTAATGCTTATACTAGAGCAGATGAACTTTTTCTGTACATAAAAACAAGCAAAACAAAAAACATGAACATGTGAAGGAGGAATGGCAATACTGCTGTGCAAACTGCTTTCCTAACCTATACCGTTATTGGTCCCAGTCTTAAGAAACCAGCAAGTTTCAACTGATACATGGATTCCTACCGAACAACTGCACTAAACCAAAATCCTTCCAGTAAATGCTTTAAATTATTTGTATTATTTTGTTTCAGTTCCAGGTTATGTATATGCATGTACTTCAAACATTTCTTTTTCTTACAGAAACAACCAGATAATGGATTCCAAAAAAACCACACAAATTTTTCCTCAAAGATATAAACAAAAGGATTTGCAAAAGAGCATCAAGTATTCTGAAATGATTTATGAGATGCAAAAGTGATGCATGAGGCACTCAAAGTGTATCAGTTGTATCAAAATTTCAGTTATCAGTGTTTACTGATGATAGGCTAAGAAAAAGAGTGAAAGAACAGACAACAGAGCAAATAAAAATATTGGTGAGGTCCTAAGAGACACTGTTTAAATCTGTAGTTGAAAGGATTATGTACAGGAAGGAAAGAGCCTTTTCTCCTTTTTCAAAGAGATTTTAGTTTGCCAAAGTCCATTTCCATCAGACAAATAAATTAAAATAATTTTTAATCTATATTCTATTTTCTGGCCTATAGAAAGTATTAAAGACACTGAAAAGACTAGACTTCTGCCAAGCAGATTAAAACAAAAATGCATTCCTATGTACTTTAACTATACAGTTACACATTGAAATTCAAAGCAGAAAAATAATTCAATGCAAATACTCAACAAATACAGAATTATGGATTCTGACAAATTTGAGGGAAGCAAGACTATGAAAGGAGTGCCTGAACTTGATGAGGAGATCTATGTAGTATGGTTTCTGGATCCTTATATTCATTTGAAGGATCCATCACAGCTGCATATAACTCACTGTAAGCTCTGCAGACCAGTTCTGTAGACTGTTTTATTATCTGGTCTCTAAAAAAACAAAACAAAACAACATAATTTGCAAATGTTAGGGAATATAACAGTACTATATACAAGGAACTAAAGACATACATTAAAAATACACATTAAAAATCAGCATGAGTTGCATTAAAAAGCAGCTTGAAGTTTTAAAACCAAAGGATTCTTTCTCTTTTCATATCATACAGAGGTGAACTCACACATATGGTCCTGATAATCAAGAAATTACCTTCTGTATTTGTACAATCAAGCAAAAACTAGTGGAAGGATTTAATTTGCATACATTAGTTTCCCACTTGCACTCCTCTGCATCTTTTAAAAGATTGATAAATTTAGCGATCTACCTTCTACCTCTTGTGGTTTCTCACTGTCCTTTGTAAATACACACTTTTTTTTAATCTACTAGCAAACATATTCTATTTGTTTTATCTTGACAGCATCTGATTCTATAATCAGTCAAAAAGGAGTGACAGAGGTCTGAGATTTAAATCTCAACCTTTTACCAACAATGCCTCTGTCCTGTTATTTTTTCTGGAGCTAAATGAATAACAATGCAAAGACACTGAACACTGAATTTAACTGGAAAGCTTAATTTTTTTTGAAGACAATCTGACAATTTTGTTTTACACTGCCCATTGAATCAGTTTCATTATCACGGTGATGTGTTTACAGTTGTACGTAATTTTATCTCTGAGAAGCAGTAGTTACAACTATTTTACAGTTGAACCTATGCAAGTGGAACACCAGCAGAAGCTGAGGAAACCAAGGTAACCACAAATGCAGATTCAGAACTGCTGTAATATGCAGCAAAGGAACAAAGACACCAAAACTGTATACACTAAAATCAGGGCTGAATTCACCCACTGTTGGGAATTGGTAAGTTAAAGAAATTTCAAAGATCAAGGACAAAGAACTTTGTCTTTACAAGAAACATTGAGGAACAGAAGCTATGAGAAAGCAGATTAAAAGACCAAACATGCATTTTATTCTGATACATAGTATCCAGTTTTTCAATATACAGCATCACCTGCCAATATTATCAGGTTATTAGAATAACTGAAAAAAAGACTGGTCTTATAATCGCAAATCTAAACCCACTATTATAAAGGAAATATATTCAGGGCGTTCAGGTAAGACAACTGTCTCTGATCTCAGCCTGGCATCACTAAGCTGCTGTAACATGACAATCTTTTAAGAAAGTATTGTGCACAGAATTTGTATAAAACTAACCATTGCACCAAATGGATAAACAAAAAAAGTTTGCTAAAAAATTCCAGAAAACTGAACAGCATCACACAAGTCTTTCTATCAAATAATGTCAGTGTCATTAATCAGTACATTAGGATTTCAGTTGCCATAACAACATAATACATTTTAACACTAACACAAATGGCAGCACTTTCTAAAAATAGTAATTCCAGCATTCAGTTTCTGTGATCCAACACAAATGAAAAGAGCTTTTCAAGACCAATAGCCATACAAATACATAGCTGAAGACTTTTAAATAATTAAGAATTAAATGATTTTAGATGTCATACACTGGTCCTTATCAAAAACATGTGGTCTGATTCTGAGAACCAAAGACTCTCCAAGGTTCCAGCTCAATCACTGGAACAGTGGATCACAATTATTTGATTTCAAGGAAAACGTCTTCACAACTGAAATTTTCAACTATTGTACCCAGAGATTAAAATTATAGTTCTGGTTAAATTTTTTGCTTGAATTTTCAGAAACTTTTGAATTTTCAGAGTTTATTTACTATACAAAATATTGACTAAACAAGACTGAGATTCTTCAAGCATGCACCTCTGTAAACAGGTATTTTAATTTCAAAAGGATTGATTGTGTTTAAAGCTACATGTTTGAAGGCTAACAAATTTATAGCACTGATTATTGCAGGTTGATAAACTTCTGCAGGCTAGCTGAGTTGCAGCAGCTACAGCCAGCCTCATGAAAGGCTTCCCTCTTACCTCTCAACTGCCTACTGCTGCGAGATAATGTGAATTTGGTTTAAACTGTGCTGAGAGGTTTAAAAATCTTATCAATGGTATAAGGCTAAGAGTGCCTACATGACTAGTTTATCTTGGTTCATCTGACAGAAGAAATGATTAAGTTAAAGTAATTTCACTGTGCCTGAGTCTTTATGATAGCACAGAGTCTACCCCTTAAAATTGCTTCTGTGTTGGCAGCGAAAAGTTGAAGCTTTCAAAATGCATTTACTGTTATTACGATTTTTAAATAGACGCACAGTAAAAAACCCACAAAAAACANGCATTATGTAAAATGTCATGCTAGTCTCAATTTCTGATATATTCTGTAACCTGCATTTTTCACAAAAGTGTGAAAAATGTCAAGAAAAGTTTTTGATCACTGCAGCATATAATTCTCTAAGCTTAAGTACTACAGAGAGTCTTCAGGTAGTTCACATTTAATTGGAAAGAAATTCTGTGGCACTTTCCTAAGCC
>WEIV01004815.1:264620-274825 GCA_013390005.1 Calyptomena viridis
GTTCATCCAGCCAGCTAGGAAATCACCGGTTTAAAACCTGAACAGAAAAAAACTGGCTACACTAACAGAATTAGGATGGATTCAACATACAATTTTTTAAAAAACCTTTCAAAAAAATTCTTTTAAAAAGATCTTTTTTCACAGGGGTATACATGAACTGCTAGATGAGCATGACTTTACAGTTAAAACTTTGAGAATAAAGCTAAACTTGGCTAAGCAAGAAGAGTGACAGATCATACATTATTGTCTACTGAACTGTGATATTGCTATCTCTATGCAAAATAGCCTTCACACACTCTAAGAAAAAAATAGCAGCTGGTAATTTGCTTTAAAATATATTGTAGCTTTTAACTTAAAAAAATATAAAAGTGACACAGACCCAGAATCTAATTTCTGAGTAAAGCTGAACTATTTGCATAAAATCAAAGCCTTAGGATTGAAATTATAAATGATAGCAGAACGTATGTTTCAAAGCAGAGGCAAAAAAACTTTGGTGATTAAAACTAATTAGAGCTAAGTATTTGCTTTTAGCAATTTAAGATTACTCATGGGATAGCATTCTTGTACATAAAGTTCTGTTTCACAAGGCTTAGAAACTAATATTCTATTACTACCCCTTCAGAAATAATTTATGTATTTATTACTTCAAGTGGTCAAATTACTACAAATTAAGGAAGTATTCCCAGACACATAATTTAGCTATTCTTAAAGAGTACTGCTGGTTAGATGAATATCTACTACACCACATAATGAACAGTAGTCTTTCCCATGTCACAGCATCACCACCATAATATGGAAGTTTAAAATGCTTACCATTGCAACCTTCAGGGATACGGAATCCATACTTGACAAATTTGAAAGAGGACCCTAAAATTCATTAGTCAAACAGGGGGATTAAAAAAAGGTCATACTAGCATATAAAAAAAGATAAACAATAAAGTCTACAATCACTTCAATAGTAAATTTTTATTTGGTCCAGCTACAGGATCTTAACTGTTTGGAAACTATATCACCACATCAGTACTGAAATGCTGTTAACAGTTCATTTGTATTCTATCACTCTTAAATTAAAGGCTGAGAATATAGAGTTCTTAATATGTCCTTTCAAACCATTTTATTCCTTCTTCACCAATAAGGCCAGAACCAGCTTTCCACAAAGTTTAGAATAAAAACTGAACTGCAAACTGGCTGCAATCCCTTCATGTTCCAAACTTAGAGAGGACAACTTTTCTGTATTTATTTGGTCTGGGACAATGCAGAATTCAGACCTGCTTCCCAGTAAATCCTTTGTACTGGTATGGCAATACAATGTATAAATGCTGCTTAAACCCCTGCGAAATTCTGCGACAACATCGCTTCTGCAACAAGGCAGCTTTACAGATATAAATAAAAATGTCTACATTTCATTAACAACCTGCCCTAGTCGACTCGGAAATTGGTTTTAGAATAGGAGATAGGCTCATAGAAAACTAAGTCAAGTTATTATACAGGTTTTTTACACATTTATTTATTAATCTTCATACATAAAAATCTGTTGAGTTTGGGCACTTTATGCAAAATTATTAGCTGAAGAAACAAACCAAGGTCTCCAGCAGAGTTCTGCTTTCTCCAGAAAATGTTGTTCTTCACTTTCACAAAAGATCACAAAAGGACAGACACAGCTGAAGGGAAGAAGGGCTATATTAACACTTATCACAAGCAACTGTGCTTCACAAGAAAGGGAGAGCGTGAGCTCTGAATTCCAGTTTTTGACTCCCTCTAAGAAATCTCAAGTTTTCACCTTGAGAATCTCACTGCTTTTGTACTAGAATAGCTACAGCAATGAGTAAAGATGAAAGAAGAAACTATTTCAAATTACTACTAAATTCATCTGCCAGTTTTTCACAGAAGAAAAAAGCAGCAATCACCTAATGCATGCAGTCATCTATCGACTCCATGTGTGGTGCTATAGCAGGCAATGAAGAAAGCTGAATGCTACATGCACAGCAGGTCTAATGTGTTCTAGGCATCACAGAAGTGATGGTATACACACCCAATATTTGTCTTTTAAAGCCAGCTTGACTTAGACACTTTCTGAGGCATATTAAGCTACCTATACAGTTATTCTGAGAATGTACAGCATGTTCGTGGTGCATGGAGTCTGTTGATGGTACAGAAATAAGCAGTACAGAAGGACGGCTGCACACCAAACCTGCCACGCTTGCTGAACATAGTGTAAGAGAAATCAGTAGGTGCAAGGTGCTTTTGTCTAACAGTCCTGGTCCCATGTGAAAAAACAACAGATATTACTGAGGTTTTGCTTTCAGAGGAAGCTTAATTTGCAAAAATACTACTGCCAAAATTCTACTACTTGGCAAGTATGTGGTACCTTATCAACATGTAAATTATGTAAGATTACCTGTTCCGGTTTGTGTTGCTGCAGAGCATTATATATGTAACTTAAACCAGCTCTTGTTAACACGTAGGAAGCTTGTTCATTTATGAGTGTATCTAAATGAGCTTCAATCTGAAATTTTAAAGCACAAGATATTTGTAAAAAGTGTGTGAGAATATTAAATGTAACAAGTTCTGGGGTTAAAAAGCCTAAAACATGAATAAGAAGAAAAAAAACCACAAATACAGAGGAGAGTGGTCAAAAACCAGGGAAAAACTACAAACATATACAGCATAATTATTTTATCCATTTACATCTTCCATATTACAAGGAGTCAATACTAAAAATGTAGAACTTTTTCATGTCTGACTAATAAAAGAGCCTACTTTTTTAATTTGTGAATACAACAGCACCAAAAATGAAGAATACTATAGCCCCAATGTTAAAAATTCCTAATTAGTTTTATTTTGTTATAATTCTTTGAAGATATGTGAAATCTTACTGAAAATACTGACAATTGCATAGCAGTTCTATAATAAAAAGACAGTCTTTCATAACGAAAATGAAAATCAAACTGAAACTAAGTAATAATCAGTATTGATTTTAAATTCAATTCCAATAAAAACTTTATTTAAAAAAAGTCAACTGAAAGAATAGACCCTGAAATGACAGTTATCAATTTTGCTTTAATTATCTTTATATGAAAAAAGATCATAAGAATATTTTACATTCTTAATATAATCTTCACTTTGTAGAGAAACCTAATCCCTAAATCCAGTCACAGGGGCAGCAATAATTTTTTAGTTTGAGAAGTCTAAGTAAAATATTTAGGTACATGTACATTACTACTTCACTTTTACAGATAATCACCCCACTTTTTTTTTTTCCAATCCTAAAGAAAAAAAAATTATAATATATTAAGGTCTAGTAAAATGTAAGACTTCTTTGTCTGGTATTTTAAGACTTCATCTTTTTACTTCCTAAAATTGTTTGGAAAAACACACTTTACTTTTTAAATCAGGAGGGAAAACGTAATATTTCAATCTGGAGATTTTGTCTTAGTGAGTTCTTTTTTCTATGAAAAATGTTTCTCTTATTAAATATGCCATTCTAACTCCACTTGAATAGCCTACTTATGTATAATCTTAAAGATTTTTTTTTTAAGTCTGCTCTTGTATTTTTAAAATGTTTGAAGTAAACAGTATTAAATGTATAAGCTTCAGTTCTACTGCTTATCTGAAGAATAAATCAACCGCACCATTTACTGTGAAATAAACACTCATAATAGAAATTAGAAGTACCCCAGCCAGTTTGGTGAGGTTGTCTGTTTGTTTCAAAGCTAAAAGGTGCTAGAAATTCTGATTAGTAGGTGAAAAATGGCCTGCAGCCCACCCTTACTGATTCCTTAAAATAAGAAGTTATGACTTTTTTTAAGTTCCACAGCTCCAAAAGCTCTACTGAGATACACTGCATACATGTTCATGTAGCAAAATACAAATGGGCAGTGTCCAAGCTTTTGCAAGTCAACAGTTTCTAAATTTACATTTCCACTTCAAATTGGTATCGCATATGAACTACTATTCTGGGATGTTAGGGGAAGCCAAACAAATGAGAAAAGAGAGGTAGAAAGCAGGACTGAAGAGTACCTTCAGCTACACTATAGTACAAAACAGACGATGACACTAACTGTATGAAGGAATATAGCCAGCGATTCGACTGAGCTTTCGACTTCCATTTACTTCTTCTCACACAGCTTGCAGATAAATATTAGAATGATTAGGGTAATGAAAATGTTTGCTGATCTGGGTTTATCTGCAACTCACCCAAACAAAACCAATTCTTTTAATCATTTTTTGTAGGTTTAAAATGAAAGATGCTATTTGCTCACGCTCTCTGATAAGAAGCCCTCTCACCCCATTTCTCCAATTTAGAATTGACTCAAAACCAACATTACCAGACATAAATATGTTCACATCACAACTTAGTCTTGGGGCTGTTAAAACTTACCTGAAACTGCAACATTTCTAGACGTTTGTCAGTGAATTCAAAGAGAGCCAAAGTAGTCCTCATCATATAGAGCGAATTTACCATGAAGGTTGCCATATCAGCTGTGCCCAAATTACTTGCAGACATAGTACACATCTGTAACAACGGATCTAGCACACAAGACAGAACCTAAAACAGCAAACACAGAGAAAAGAGGGAGGGGAGGAAGGAAATCATGTCACACAAGGCTTCTAACCTCATTCTGTCTCTATCATGTATTTATTCCCCAAAGCAGAATAAAGAGGAATGAGTTTCCAACTGTGAGCAGTTTTCTACTGGACTTGTCAGCAGGTGATCAGCTACCACAGTGATAGGCAAAGTGTAAAAACCTGAGAAGAACAGATTCCAACCTAGCAGGAGGAAGAGTAACCCAGATTAGATAATTGGTAATTGTGCAATCTTCAGGGTGTATTTACTTAATGGAGTAGTAATTGGATAACAGAACTTAGATACTGCCTTAAGAGTAGCACTCCACACAGTACTGTAATTATCCACTTTGTTAGTCACCCTCTTATTCACATTATAAACCCTGGTTTGGTAGAAAGCTCCAAAATGGGACCAGACAAAAAGATTAATTCCACCTATCTTTTGTGCACTGAAATTAACTTGCACATCCTTTTTTTCCCCCACGCCCTCCTCTTCACACACATAGAGCAGTCAAACATTCTTATACCTGCACAAAGTCAGCTTGACGGGCATCCAGTGGAATAACAGATGAGTCATGAGATGCCAGAACCTCCCGCAGCAAGTTCAGTGTCTGATTTAGTGCAGAGCTTGGGCCAAGATCAGGAGGTGGGAGTTCAACCTGAAGAACAAGATTATCTGTTTGTAGGGTTTTTCTATTAATTTCACTTACAGCAAACACCATCCAATCTGTTAGCACAAGTGCAACCTGCTAATAATAAAATAACATGTAGCCATGCAAAGAACTTTAATGTGACACTGGACAAATCCAGCACATTTCACACAATAATTGCCTGCAACTTTCAGCATAGCCATCTCATTCAATGACAGATAAGCAACACTGAATTTCTCCTTTCATTCAGACTATACCTATTTTATGATCTGGAGACACCCAAACACTGTTGGTTTTCATAGTGGAAAAAAGTATATTTAGGTGCCAAAAAGTAGCCACTTTGTTGGCACCACTGAGTTCACTTTAAGCAGGACCTCATGTAAACACTTGAGACTCTAGTGCAGGCAGAGCTCTAGATTAGAGTCATGCTGCAGCAGTTCTTGACAAGCTGCACAGACCCTAAAACCCACAAATGCAACAGTCTTATTTCTAGCAAATTTGTACCTTAAATTGCCAGTACACAAATGAACTGTACACAAGCTAATTCAAGTGCACCTACATAAACGGCGAGACTGCACAAACTTGAATGCAGTCCTTTGTCAAAGATAAAGGCCTTTCTAACAGGCAAATTTTCTTTGTATTTTCTTTGTAACAGGCAAATACTCATTTCTTTTTTGCTCAAAACACATTCCTCAGGTTCCGCTCCAAACACAGCTGCATCTTCTTGTCTCCAATGCTGCCCCAAGCTGGCTTCCCACTGCCTCCAAACCCTTACTACAATCTAGGCTGCTCACCTCATTTTCTTCTGCCAACAATCTGCTTCCCACCTTCCCGTCTCTTGCACATCCAAGTGCAAACACAGATCTTGCTGAATAATGCTGGAGTAAGGAGACCTTCAGCAGTACACAGTAAGTTAACATTTAAAGGCACAATCTCTCCAACAGGAGGTAGGGAGAACTAAGTTTGGACAGGACTGGCCCAGGCGTCTCATTCAAGGTGCCTGGCTGCAGCAGAGCAAGGCAGCAAACTCCTGCAATGCTCTTAAGACTCCAGTGCAACAAGAAAAGGCAGCAACTTTGGATGAACCTCCACGGCTGGAGGCGACATGTTCCGTATCTTCCCAAATAAGAAGTAATGATGAATAGCATAGTAACATGAATGTCTTGAGTTTCCAAGAAATAAAAAGAAAATCAAATGTGGAGAGGCTGATGTCCAAAGAAACTAAGAAGGAGAGAAAAAAACGATCTTCGGAGTAGAGCACTACAGAGCCTTCTGGAACACACCACCAGAGAAAGAAAAATATCCTGTCTCTCTGAAGCTAGGCTGAACTTTTACACTTTGTGTTTTGAAAAATACCATATATGTTCCCACACTGCTACCCAGACAGATTTAATAAAAACTTTTTTCATCCTTCTGAATACAAAGTGTTCCTCAATTCTCACTTTCCAAGAGAGAGTATACCGAGTTCGAGGAACTAATGGAAAACTAAAAGGTTCAGAGAAAAGTTGTTCAGCCTAAGCAGTTCTGAAAACATAAAACAAATATTGTAGCAATGAAGTAACAGTAATTCAGAAAGAGGCACTTATTCGGTGCTGATCAGTAGTAAAGTTTACTGAAATTTACACCACTGAATGACTTTCTTCCTGTTTCTTCTTTTTATTATTAGGGGTATTGATTGTGTCCTGAACACACTGTTCTCAGACTTGAACTGGACCGTGATCAGGTATATTTTGGCATTAATTTGAGACTAGAGTTTTCACTTGGAACACACACATAGATCATGGCAATGCTAATTTTAGGCTGCTTTGCACAGAATTTTTGTCTCCTGAAGTAGCTAGTGTTCAGAAGCTCTTAAATTAGCTTAATCTTTCATTTAGTCTGTTCTTTTAAAATCCACTGTCTTCTAGATACAAGCAAGGGACAACATTATGGAAGAAGAAAATATGACAAGGAACAAAGGTTTCGATCACTAGATTCTATTTGGGCTAGCTTAGAATTCCTGACTACTGAAATAGAGGCAGAATTATCAGAAAGTGGAAAGAAAATTACAGCAGGGCTATACTAATTTTGAAAAGTCTAACTTTTTGCATGTGAATATAGAGTGACTTTTTTTTTCAGAATTAAAAAGGAAAATTTAAAACCAAACACTTCTAATTTATAGAGGAATCTACAGACTCCAGCTCATGAGTGCTAAATCACTATTCTAATAAAAAACAATTGTTGCCCTGAATGTTCTATCTGCACTTAGAGACCACAATAATTGATCCTATTTCCAGAAAAACAGGTTTGAAATACATGCTGAATTCTACTTTTGAAGTACCTCTTTCAGATGCAAGTCAGACAGTAGCTAACTGAAAAACGATCAGCAAAGTTCTGCAGCAGATAGTTCAACACCATTAAAACACATTCTAACCCAGTATTAAGTGTCTAATTAGTTATAACTAGCAGTTCAGTCATACAGAAACAAGGCCAATCAGCCCTTCAGGCTTTCAAAGAAAACAAGAAGAAATTACCCATTTTTAAAATCCAATATAAAAAACTGAAATGAATTCTCCTAAGGTTAAAATGAACATTGAAAATTGTATGTAGGATGTCTACAGAATGTAACAAACAGCAAAGGAAAATACAGAAAAAAGAAAAGGCACCATCAACAATCCAGATGAATGTGAGTATATGCTAATTGTTTCCCTTTCTTATTTACAAAATACGTTAAATAAGAAGGGCAACTTTTCTTCCTATTAAAAAAGTTAATTTTATTAAGGAGAGTAGCTTTGTTAAAAGCTCATACCTAGACCTGCAAATACCGAAAATACTGTATAGGCAATTTTATGTACTATGCCACTTGAACATTAGAAAGTTAACAGTACAGAAAGACGTGGACATACTGGAGCAAGTCAAGCAAAGAAGAGGCTGTGTTCAGCCTGGAGAAGAGAAGGCTCAGGGGGGATGTTATCAATGTCTATAAATATGTGAAGTGAGGGATAAAGAAGATGAAGACAGACTCAGTGGCATCCAACAACAGGTCAAGAGCCAATGGGCACAGATTAAGACACAAGAAAACATTTTTTCACTGTGAGACAGTGGGACACTGGAGACAGTGGGACAGTAAGTTTTTGGAGTCTCAGTCCTTGGTGACATTAAAAAGTCAGCTGAAGCCAGTCCTGGGCAACCTGCTCTAGCTGACATTCTTACAGCAACATGGTTAGACTAGGTGATTTCTAGACTTTCCTGCTAAACTCATCCAATCTGCAATACTGTGATACTACTATTAAATAAAACAATTAAATAATACTACTATTAAATAAAACAAGATGGTAATTTAAAACATGGAACTCGTCAAAGAAAGCACTGTTTAGAGTAACAAACAAAAGATTGGTAGCTTTTTTAAGAGCCTAATCGGCTTTTAGCACAGGCTCCTAAAATCTCCACTGGCAGGGGCTGGATACAAAGTAATATTTATTGGAACCTTGTAAAAATGTATGTGGATGTTGCACGCTGTCATTAACACTGAGCAGCCCCAAGTACAGAAGTTCATCCTCCCAAATGAGACAGTATTCACGAGCTGTTCAAGAAACCTGAGAGCACATCTACCAGAGAAGCTTCAGAGCACCTATCCTAAGCTCTTTTGGTCCTATTAGGATCCTACAGAGGTCACCAAAGTAGAATGTCTAGTGGAATGCTATTCTTTTCAGCTATTGAGTTGGTTTTGGAAGAAAAGATGGCTTTTGCTTTTTTCACATTGACCCGTTCAAAACCACAACAGCATTCAGATCACAACATCATCAACCAGTCTCATTCAACCTGCCCCATCTCTGATTTTCCAGAAACCTAATAGGTTTCATTCTGACAGGAAATGAATGATGAGGGATAAGTTTACAATTATTCCCATGCAATGTTTTAATACCTCTCCCGCTGACAAATTTAAAAGATAGTGCAATCACAGTATTTAATTTACATACATCTACCCTAAAAAGAACAGAATTAAGGAACAACAATCGGAAAACTTGATTTGAGGTACTCTACTAACAGTCTTCTAATAACTCAGACATCAGATGACTGCAGTTTGGCATAATCTCTCCTTAGTAATCTTACGATAACTCTCATTCCATTTAATTAAATGTCTGCAATTATTCTTTCCTTTTGTAATTGTTCTGGAGCACTCATGAAGCCAGAAGGACATGTGGGCTTGAAAATTCCCACTTTCCTAATTTATCAGCTGCTCCAACAAAACATGCTGACGTAGGTTAGTCTAACATGCTTGTTAAAACGCCTCATCAATGGACACATGATTTTAAATGACAACTCTCATATGAGAGAACTGGAGAGGACACTCCAATCCATTAGGTACTCTGAACTGTACTAGCAGTTTTATTGGACCAGTTTCTGTTGTTCTGACAGTTATTTTTATTTACTATTTTCTCATGGATTTATAATCATCTGTAAAATGGTAATCTGTAATGGGCTGTTCTTAGGTCCAGATGATGAATGAGTAACACAAGCAGAATCCTGACTTCCTAAACATTTTATTTTTTAGGGCACAGTCAAAAGAAACATACAAAAGGATACTTAAAGATTGTAACAATAATTCTGATCCACTTTACTAGCACGGTTTTTAGACCCATGGGTGGTCCAAGAAAGCTTAAAAGCAACAAACGTGTTTTTTCAGCACAAAGACACTAATATTGGCCAAAAAACATTATGGTTGAACAAAGAACAAACCAATTGCTAACAGCGCTAGAATGTACTGGCAAGAGTGCCCAACACTGCCTCTGAAAGGTAAGAGCCAACAACACAAAGGAGAGACAAGTGTTTGCAGTAAGAGCCGAGGCACTGAACCATCGGTGACACAGGAGATGGCTGGTGATGCTCAGCTTCTTTACAATGTCAGTGTTGAGCTCTAAGACAGCCTGAGAATCTCCAAGTTGTGAATGGCAATTTGTGCAACAACTCTGCTACCAAGCTTTGTAACAGGTTTCAAGGAGCGTCAGA
>WEIV01004817.1:0-93267 GCA_013390005.1 Calyptomena viridis
AAATTTCTAGTTTCTTTCCTGAGAAATTCTTGAATACTTGACCCTTGTCTTGGCACAGAAAAGCTACTAAAATGCTGGCTGGAGTCTGCTGACAGGAGGTATGTGGTTGCTGTCAATGCATTTGAGAGTTATACACAAAAGGAGAAGAACTATGTAATAAAAGGGTAAAATCTAAGATTTGGGCCACTGAATATAATTGAGCTGGAAATGCTTTTAACACCTAATGATAAGTTTTTGGTTTTTTTAACTGCAAAAATAACAGCAGTTTGGAGCCATTTACATGAAGAACAGGAGAACAAGAAATCTAACCTTATTTTAAGATAAAGTGTTACCCTTGATGCATTCTCAGGCCGAATGGCCTCAAACTTCCTGAGACCAGTTTGTTTCCTTCTTTTTCTCCTCTCAGAAATTGAAAGGTGAGATTAGATGACAGCAGATAATAGAATGCAGATATTGCAGTTGAATTGTCTGATGAAGGTTATTCTGCAAAAAAAGAGGATTAGTTAACTCTCATGCCAGGACTTCCCTGGAAAGGCAGGAAAGTCTTTCAGCACTGAAGGAAGCAGTTGGGCAGCATTCACAAGGAGGTGCTCTGGAAGATAGGGGTTAGAATGGGCTTTGGGATAAATAAAGCTCTCTACCTTCTTCGCATGGACTAAAAGAATGCTTTTTCTATCAGATTCAGTAGAGAATTTGGCCTTTTAGGTGGATGGCAAAAGAAAGGAGGTACTGATTGCTGGATTTTGACTTATTCCAAGTTGTTGGTGCAGAGGAAGCTACGTGCAAAATTCTATCAATCATGTTTGGTGCTCTGACAGAGCAATTGAGCAGTTAAAAACAACAGGTGGGGATGTTGTTTGAACTGCAGCATCTGGGGCTCTGTGCAAAGCTGATGGAATCTTTTGGATGTTCAGAGCACTGCTTAAATTTTATAAATCTTGTGCCAGCACCCAGCGAAATCGGTATAAAGGACTCCATAGGTTTGGTCTTGACTTTGAAAGAAGCTGCTTTTCACATGGTTTAATATGTTAGAAAAAAATTAGAGGGCAGAAAATAATGAGATGTGTGTGCATATGACACGATGCAAAGGGCAGCCAGATAATGTTAGGATAGCCTTTTTTTGTTTAGCATTTCAGTTATACAGCAGTTTTCATTGGAAATAACAAAGCATTTGGATCTCATTGCCTGTGTCTGAGGTCACATGTTGATGTTCTGTGTTGCTTTACACAAAGTAGATCAAAGTATGAATGTTTTAATTGTCCCCATAAAGGATTTTAATTTTGAGATATAGTGTGGAAAAAGTGGCCTCCTAAGTGAGGTTAGAAGTGACAAGAAACATCCCAGTTTAGTTTTCTATTTGAATACTGCCTAAGTTTTCTAAATTTCTCAGCACAGAGTGGAATTAGTACAAAGGATTTGAGATTCAGTCTTGACTTTGGAAGAGGTTGCTTTTGTGCAGCTCTGGTTATAACTGAGTTATAACTCCTCCACTCTGTGCTCAGTGGAGGTCATTACTAACCTTGGATAGCCAGATGTACTGCTGGTTACTGCTGGTACAGTTTGGGGGGTTCTTTTTAATGATTAAATGTGGGTTTTATACTGTATTCATGTACACACATACAAAGAAAATGCAAGTTCCGTCCCAGACAGTTCGTTGAGCACCCCAGTTAAGTCTAAATGCACGGGACACCATTTTGAGGGTAAAGAAAACTCACTGGAGAGGATTAAGATCTCCATCTGTTACATTTGCACTGATGATAAAACACGTGCTCCCAGTTGGAACAAGATGCATTAAAAGAGCAATTTCACTTCTACTGCCTAGCAACAATGTCATTGAGCACCTGCAATAGTTTAAACATTAAGTATAATTGGCTTTGCTTGACATAAATCTGTAGCTTTGTAAATAAGAGCAGTTGAGTTTCCGTGTAATACCAATTAGCTATAAGGAATGCTTTGTTTGCTGAAGCCTGCAGCTTTGTGGAGGAAAGAGGGAGTTGTTAAGACTCAGCAGTAGTAGTGAGAAGGTAGAACCCAGATCAGATGTTACAGAGGCTTTGAGTGTCCTTGTGCCAGTTATTTAATTGATTTCAATCAGATTCCCTAAGTATGAAAGGAAGAATAACTTTCAGAATTCTATTTTTTTTTTTGGTAAGATGTTTTGAAAGTCTGCTTTTATTTCACCTTAATTAAAAAAAGGGAGGGGAAGAAAATTCACAAGTTTCCTCATGTTGTGTCTCTTCTGAATAGAACAAAAATCACATTTACCTTTCTGCTAGGAAGTCTCACCATAGAAGTCATATGCTGTTGGTCTAGTACTTTAAATTATTCTAGTTTTAGTCTCTGTCTGTAACTTTAAATATAGATTTCCTTGATGCAGAGAGGGTTGACATCTGAACCTTATGCAGTCTAATAGTATCAGTGCTGACTCTGTAGTTAATCAGTTCTAATACTCAGTGGTAATAAGAGAGAAAGGAGCTGCTTTGACAGTGATTTCTGAGTGTTATGATGATATTTCATCTCTAAACAGTACTGGATATTGCAGTTTAAGACTACCAGAATGTAAATAGAGTCTACATATTTTGTTAGGGTTTACATGTTCTCAAAAATAAAATTAGCAGAAATTTTTTGAAAAATATTGTATAACCAGCATCTTTTCCAGCTTTGGGGTTTTTAATTTGTTTGGTAGTGGGGAGTTGTTTCTTTATTTTGTTTGGGGTTTTTTTTTTGTTTGTTTGACCATTTTCCTTCAGATTAAGTAAAGAAATTGGAGTGTGTACGTCTACATTTGAGTGGGGTAGTCTACCACCTTTCCAAATATCAGGATTTTATGTAGAGCAGAAATATTCTCATTCTTGCTATATAACTCACTCCTGAAAAAATACACAAGTCCAGTAAATATTGAAGATATTATCTTTATATTTTTGGGGGTTAGGCTTCTTTCCTGTTAACATGTGAAATTCCTGTTCAAGCATTTGTGGCATCATATCTGGACGCAGCTTTTAACAGAGGTTTTGAAACAGTCTTGTACACCCAGCAGAGTGTGCTGACTGGATGGAGCTGAAGGCAGAAGTGCTTATTGTCTGGATTCTCCTTTTAATATTTAAATATATATTATCTTTTTCAGATCAGAAGAAATGTTTTGAAAGCTGAAACACTAAACAATCCAAAGAACCCAATCACGGCAGAGGGGGGGGGACACCAACAGAACAACAACCCTTAAAGCAGCTGATGTTTGTCCTACCTGCTTTGTATCCTGTTAAAGAGCATCTTTTGAAACCAGATCCAGAATGCTTTCATTGTCATGTCGTGCAAGCTTCAGAAGCAAGATTTCAGATGATATTAGGGGTATTAGTTATAGCAGCACTTACTAAAAGGCACAGCAAGTTATCTCAGGGCTGTTTTTTCTTGGTCAATGATTATGATATGAAGATACTGCCTATTTAGCTGGCAGAAAGAAGCAATCTTTGATACCAAGCAAAAACATAAATTCAAAATGTTGAAAAGCAAAGCAAAGGTTGCAAGAGGATGCTGCTGGAAACTGAACCCAGCATTACATGCAATTCTGAATTTCTTTACCTTGGCTTTTTTTAGCCAAAACAGTCTTGCTGTTGTCTTGAAATTGTTCCCTTTTAAAATACTCAGGTGAAAAAACGGAGAGATTTTAATAGCATGCTGACAGATGATAACCTCCTCAACAAGCTTTGTCACTATTTATAAAGAGCTGTCATTTAGTAAAAATGCTCTTTAAACTTAAGCTGTTTGTAAACTGAACTTTAATACCGACAATATTGTGTAAAACTTTAAGGAGCAAAATATCTTGCAGCCTTACATATTCAGTGAAAAAGAGCTGGGGAATATCTGTGACTTTAAGGAAGAAACTTCATTGCAGAAACCAAGTACAGAAATTATGCAGGTCTTGCAAAAATAAACAAACAGTTTCAACAGAGAGCAGCAAACTGTACAAAGAGGTGAGAGAGGAGATTATCAGCTGTTTGAAAATGGTATTACTTCATTGGAATATACTTCATTCCTTGTAGCTTTTGGTTGCTGCTCCTTGCTTGGGGTAGGAAATTTATGTTGACTGGAATAGGTGAGAGTGGATGAAGGTCTTGCCTGTTAGATTGCACAGATACTAAAAAGACTAAATACACTGGCAGTGAGGGTGCACCTAAAATACCTATTTCTTGTATTTTAAAAAAAAAAATGACCAGAAAAGGAGAGTACTCTTGTAGTTCTGGTTTAAATAACTGAAGGGTATAACTTAGTAAATGCAATGCTGCTTCTCTTTTCAGTTCCAATGGGAATTACCAGTCAATTGATTCTTGCCTTAGCAAAGTTTGTTCATCTGATTAATGGCTAAAATAGATTATTCTCTGCTCAGTTATTTGAAGCAACAGCCCCTGCTGTAGCAAGGGTTAACTAAATCATGGTGATTTTAGTTTTGTTCTTTCCCCCAGTTACCATTTTCAAGCTCTCTTCCTATGCACCCAGTGATTGTTAAACCTACCTTGCAACATTCTTTAATAAAAGGCATTTCCACTTTCTCCAAGCCTTTTTAAGATGCAGTGAGTTCCAAATAATCACTTGCACAGATGTTCATAAATGTTTTGTGATGGGATTTTGTTTGTTTTCTTGGTTTTAGGTTTTGGTTGTTTGGGTTTTTCCAGATATTTGTGCAGTAGGCATGTAGATCCTTCAGAAATGCTCAGAGAGAGTGGCCCAATTTAAACTATCTATTGAATGCTGAAACACAAATTGCACATGAAATCCCCAAGCTTCAAGGGTCTCTGGCAGGTCACATCCTACCAGTCACTCAAACATTTAGTCAGTGCTACCCCCATGCACCTATGAAACTGAGGCTGTTTGACACCTCTGAGAATATTTCTCATGTTAGATCTGTTGTAAATGAGCACATGGTCCAGAATAATTAATGGTAACACTTCAGTCCTTTTTTGACAGAGTTGTGTTTCTCATGCAGTTTGTGCTGGTCTGTCTATTTAACTGCAATCAGCCATGCCTGAAAGACAGGAAAGAACAAGACGGACAAGTGTGTCAGTGAGTGAACCTCTTTTCTGTAATTAGAAATGCACAGGGAATAAATTATTCTCTAATTCAAGCTGTCCAGCTCACACTAATAATAACAACTCAAGAAGCAATCTGTTTATAAAAATGAAAACTGAATTTGTGAGACTCTTTAGTGCAAGACTGTGTAGCCTTGTTCTGGTTTATTGTCCTTAAAGGGCTCTGTCAAGGCAGTGTGAATGTTTCAGGCCAGGCTACACAACCATTTCAGGCATGAATTTTATATCACACATGATTAGCTAACACTTAATCAAAGAGAAATGTAGCAACTGTGGGCCAAATTTTTCTCTCTTAAATTAATGACTGATAAGGAAAAAATGCCACAGAATAAAGGTTTGAGCAACCTTGGCCAAAGCCTTTTCTTCTGTGAACACTTTTTGATACTTTTCCATTCAATTGTCTTTGGCTTGCACATACAGAACCTTTTCTGTGGAGGTGCTGGGGAGGATCCTTAGCAATGGCTCAATAGCTCTTGTTTTGTTTACATAAATGTAATTCCTAAAGTCTGATAATTCTTGGTAAACACTCATGGGGCTTAATTGTATCTCTAATAGCTAAGGATTTAATTTAAATGACTCCCCAGTAGGCCTTACAATTTTCAAACCATGATAATATTAAAATTGGAGGAATCTGAGTGACTCTGAAGGGTCTATCTTACTATCACAGCCTAACACTGTAGGTTAAACTCTTCCTTCTCTGGGTTGTAGGCTAAGAGACTGGATGGGATCTTGAAATTTTGGGGCCCAAAATGTTTGGCTCAAGGGATTTTAACTGTTTCTTGGTATCTTTTTTCTATTATTTTCTCCTAAGCTTACAAGTTCAACATAATTAAGGCCTGTGTACTTCTAGCAGCTGATTAAGATGCAAAAAGCTGAGCACTGGAGAGTGCAGAGCCCTCTTACTTGACTTCAACTTGGAGTCAAATGGAGATGTAATGTTTTGAGAGTGGAGGAGGTGCCAGAGAACGAGGTTTACAAGGAGGCTGAAAATGAAAGTGCACAGTCTCCATTTCAAACATGGGAAAGTAATCAGGTCTCGGGATTAGATATGTTACTTATCCTCTTTTAGAGCCAAAAGCTATAAAGAAAATGCTCAGAATTTGAACAGCTGTCATAAAGCATCCCTGACAATTTTAGCAATCTCAGATCTTTGGATGAAGAGCCATGATAGTAACTCTACTTTTCGAAAGGCTGAGATGTACACAATGAATTCTGTCTGTCAGACAACATGCTGCAAAGGAGAGTGCTGACTACCAGAAGTCTGCCTAACAGGTAGCAATTTTTTTGTTTTTTATTCATGTGAAATCTCAGTAAATCACTGTACCCATTTTATTCTTCATAAAAAGCATATGTATTATGGTCAGCTGCTGATCTGAAAGTATAGATGAGATAAGGGGAGGGAACAAAAGCTATCTAGGTTTTCTGGCACATTTATGTAGATACATCAGTTCAAAATGAGTAGAACAAGCTTGAAGAGTCACTGTCCAGTAATTCAGAGTGCCTAATTAATTTAATTGCAAACCATGAAATTCTCAAATTAGTTTATTATTCAAATATATTCATGCAATTCCCTCCCCAAGGGCTCTCCCCCTAAAAAACACTGCCTTTTCAGTGCAGCTCTGTTTTGTGAACGTCTGAAATCTGAACAAAAGAATTTCTACAGTGTGTCACACCAGTCGTCCTTCTAAGGGTGTGTGAGGGGGAGAAATAAAGGACAAAACACAAAACCCTTCTGGTAAAGGTATCCAGGCTGAAGGTGTTACCTTCAGCTCTGTGTTCCTGCTTGTCCTTTAACTGATCAAAATACAAATAATAACTGAACATAATACTAATTACCAGTTTGGCATGTTCTAATGTAATCTGTGATTCAGGTGTTTGTTTTCAGTTTATATTTGTTTTCAGTGTCTTTCTGCTAGTGCTTTTACTCTTGGATTTTTTATGCCTGGCTTTTTGAAATCCAAGGTGAAGTCAGCTGTGGGCCAGACACTTCACTGATCAGGCTTCTACAAGTAGTAGAAAGGGGATTTTGAATGGAGGAGAGAGAATAAACTGGCACATCACCTTCACAGAGTGTACACTCTTCAAATATTATTTTAAATGAGCCACTGCTGCCCTTCCCATAGCTTTGTAGTTCAACATCTAACATCAGGGAGTTGTGCTAATGAAAGGAGGTGGGGACAGATCTGGTGCTCTTTGTGGTATAACCTCTCATTACAAGAATGAAATAAGTCATCAGCTATTGGAATTTGAGCTTTCTAAGTCCACAAAATAGACACACGGTTGATTTGAAGTTTGCTTTAGAATCTATTAGTAGGAAATTCTTTCAATGAGAAATAGGATGATGTCTATTCTTTTTATCATAGTAAGCAAGGCACTTGGGTCTTCCTTGATGGCAGAATTAGATTTGGCTTTTTGTCATGTGGGAAAATAAATAAAAATGAGTTGATGCTGACACCTCGGCTTCCTGCCTCTTCAGGGGAACTTAAACCTCCCATATGACATGACCTCAAAAGAAAGGTTTGTAGCAGTAGTCTTCCTGGTGTATTTTGGGGTTTGATTTTGTTTTCCTTTGCCTTCTCCAGCTTTCATCCCACCAGTGCCCTCAAAGCTTTGATATGAAGAGCACTCCATGGTGTTACAGATGTTTTCTTGTTATTTCAACTCTTCTGCTTGCTTTTGAGTGGCAGCTTCTCGGTGGCCTTGTGCTGCCATCCCTGCTCCTGCTCACCTTTGCTCTCCCCTGCTATGGCACAAGGGGGTTTTTTATTTGCCCTGTGACACACCATGCTCTAATCCAGGTTTCCTTCACATCTCCTCAGCAGTAATTCTGCTTTCCTGGCTCCCTCTGAGGATCTATCACCCAGCCTCACTCACTGTTGCATTATTAAGCATTGAGTGGAAGCCAAGTGAACTTGGTGGAAACTGTATTCCAGGAGTGTTTCTCCCTCCGTGTGTGATCTCCTGTTCCCCCGGTCTCTGGTTTGCTCCCACAGGTGCATCTGCGTGCGTTGGGAATTTCATTTCAGCGGGAAAATCATCCCTGCCCGTGTCCTCGCACACTCCTCGCCTTTTGTCGCATCCTCTGGTTTTGTACCTGCCGTGGAATTGGTGTCCGCGCTGTATTCGAGGGACAGTGGGGACATCCAGCGGTCACCTGGGGTATAATTAATTACTCCCAACCCCGGCAAGAAGATCAAATTTCCAAGCTTTCTTGTTTTCTCAGCGTTTGACTTGTTTTTCATCATAGCTCATTATGCTGTAAAGTGCCTGACAGAAGGTTGGGATGACTTGTTTTCTTTCGTCTTTTTCTTCCCCCTATGTGATGTTACTTCATATCTATCAACAACAGAAATCAGGAAGTTGAGTCTCTCGTAGATGAATATCTGGGGATAACTTTTAATTGCTTTTCAAATTGAAGATTTGGAAGGAAGAGTAAAGAAAATATGAGCTCTTCTTTTGAATGTGTAACACTGGAATAGCTGGTAAATAAATGTTATTGCTCGTGGTGAGGGATTTTTTTTTAAGTGATGACAAATAATCACAACTTAAACTTTGTATACAACTTTTTCAAATTATCTCATGCATAATTCTTGTGTGCCTCGGTTCCTCTGGAGTCTGTAATGAGGGTGAGGAGCCTTCTCCTTCATGTTTTTGAATCTGGCAGTCCCTGATTATCATGGAAGCAGAGCCTCCCATTTTCCTGACTTTTTTTTCCAAAATGATTCTGAATGAGATATATTTGAACACATAAAAAAAAAAAAGAATTGTTCTGTGATTGTCATAATATAGCATAACACTGAATTCCAGTCCTTTACATCAGTGGATGGAATATGCTTCTTCCCCTGCCCTGCTTTAACAGCTGTTTGTTGTATAATCTTGCAGAAGAGTCAATTGTCCTTTCCCTGCTTAGTAACTCGAGAAATGACACGAGCTGATCTTCTGGTTAGTAGCATCAGAGCAGCAAAATGTCTGTGCCAACTCTGCTCCCTAGTTTTGTACATATATATTAAAAAAAGAGTATGAACCCTCCAGGGATTGAGAGAGCACATAAAAATCTACATTCTTTTTTAATTAATTTATTATAATTTTATGTAATATTATTATATTTCTCTCAGTGCATCTGATACTGGAAACACTGGCTTTTTTGTTGCTGTTAAATAACAAATTAATTTAAACAATATGATTGTTCCTCTGCTGTTTTCTGTTTCCACATTGAGATAAAATTTGTGGAAGCCATGGGAGAAATTCTAGTAAAGGTCACTGGCCTAGTCATAAAATGTCTTTAAAAGTTTTATGCTCCTTTAATGGAGTGATATTGGACAATTCCTTCTGGAAAAGATCTAGGTCTGTAATAAAGCCTTCCAAAGGAACTCTGCAACTTTGGTACAGTAACTCTTTTCCCTGGATTTGCATGTGGTGCCTTGGTGGCAGTGACCAGCCAAAATGCTTTAAACATTGCGAAAAAATATGATGCACAAATGAAACAAGAGAAAAGTAATGAATCTTAAATATCACCTCGATGAAAGACTATGACAATTTCAACAAGGAAAACTCTTACAAAGGAAGAACACTTATCTAGAATGCATTTGTCATCTGAGAGAGTGATACTGAATTATCTCCACTTTATTTGTGAAATGCTAACTGACTTATTCCAATGTTCCTTATTGGTTAAATTAAAAAAATCCTTAATTTTCCCTGGGTGATAGGGATGGTGGGAATGCAAGGCTGGAAAAGCTGTGGTGTTCTCTCATTTTCTCTTCTTCTCTGCTGGTATTTTCCCATAAAAATTCATCTTCAATCCCTGCTTCAAAAATATGGATAAATATTGCCAGTTAAATAGTGGCTGTGGCTGAATTTATATCAGAAGTGAGCATTTACATAGCCTAATTTTTAAAAACAGTTTTCCTTTAGGCCAGCCTTGTGCCCTTTATTGTCTAGTGAAAATCTTCTGGATGGTGAGTTGTTCCTACTGGTACTGAGTTTTGAAACAAATGCATTTCAGAGGCCTGAATAAATGTTAAGCATATGGCTTTTTCGTCTGCTGGCAATGCAGTAGTGACTATTTCCTCAAAATAAAATGGAATTTTGGACATTTGAGAGGGTGCTCAGGAAAGATCAAGGCTGTACATCCCGAGGCCATTAATCAGCAGAGCTCACCTGTTTCCTCCTCCACTTCTTCCTGGGGGGAGCTGCTGCTTCTACTTAATGTCTCCAAACTACCTACAATAATATGCATTTGAAGTTGTGCCAAAGGAAAGCGTACCAGTGTTTGACAGTAGCAGCAGATATCATGAAGATAGGGGAGGTTTTTCTGTTTGGTTTTTCATTTCTTGAGATGAGCCTTTCCGTTTTTGCATGAAGCTTTGCTTGATTAATGTCTTCATTAAAGAGGAGTGATGGTAATGATTAAACAAAAACATCTTTGAAATGCAGAGTTCATTTCAACCCATTTGGTTTTGTTGCACACAAATTGGATTGGCATTGCATCCTGCACAGCAGGTACTCCACTTGAAATCAAAGACAGATGCTTTTATAGGATTAGAAAGGATATCTTGAGGAGTGGAGGAAGAGACAGAGGTTGGAGGTTTCTGTTGCTATTTCTTATACTTTTTAGTAATAATGGTAAATGAATAATGATAATAATAATAATACTGCTTTGAGTACTAATAATATCATTTGCTTGCAATTAAAAGGAAATAAATGCTTCATTGTAACTGAAATTCTGAACAAATCAAGACTACTTATTTGAGATTCTTTCCCTCATAAACAACTAATGGCACCTGAGACTGTGTGAATTTTAATGCTAAGCAGTTCTGAATGAAAATATTTGACTGCTGAGTCATGCCAGGTTGCCATGTTAATTTATTATTTTTTAAATTATCTGACAATGTATGTCTTTTAAGGGCTGCACAAATTGTTTAAGCCAGTCTTTGCTCATAAAGAAACCTGATGAGGGAGCTGCAGCTTGCTGGGGATTGCTGTTGGTTAAAATAAATGCAGTTTGAAGCACATCTCTTGAAAGAGAGATGTCAAAGGCTGAGTCGTGTGAACTGCTGAAGGTTCTCAAATGCACTGCAGCCAGTTGACTGCTGCAAAGAGGGGGAAAAGTCTGGGGTCACTTCTATGGCTCTGGCAGTCCCTTCCAGCTGAAAATGCCCATTTTGGCTGCCCTTTGGGAGATGTGAGCTACAAGTCTCGAGCACCCTGTGAAAAACGAGCTTCTGCGAAGTATCATCTTGAGTATACAGATCCCATTTGTCACAAAACATTCTAAGATGGTTTGGCATTAAATATGATCGTATCCTCATGTTGGCTCTGGGGCTCCCGAGTTGGAATACCTTCCTTGCAATCTGCTGTTCCTAATCATCCAGTATTTCTGTAACTATAGCCTTTCTGAGGGTGGTTGCTGTACCTTGCACTGTTCACTGTTTCTCACATTCCCACTTTTATGGCTTTACAAAATATTTCCTATTTAATCTCTTTTTAAAGACATAATTCAAAGAGCTTCTCATGTCTCTTGACAATACAAAGCACTAAAAACATGGAGTTTTCCCAATGAAAAATAAATGCCTTTTTTTTTTTAATAGTGTATTATTTGTAGTCAAATCTTAGCCTCACCTGTACAAAAGAGAATTGAAGGGAGAAGCAACGGACTAAGAATTTTCACATTTTGTGTATCTGAATCCAAACACTTAGATTACATTCAGGGTTTGCTTCTCTAAGTATTGTTCAAACATAACAGATGGAGTGTCTTTAACCTCAGGAACTTGTTGGTGCCTTATGAAACAATAAAAACAGAATTCTGGGAAACAGGAGAGAAATATCACATATTTCAAGCAACTGAAATTTTTCTTCAGCTATTATCATTTAATCTAATTTGTCATATTTCATGTTATTTGAGTTTCGTCTCAGCTGTTGGTAAATACTGTCAGTTCCAGATCACAAGAATCATGACTGCAGTGGACTCTTGTTCAGGGCTTAATACCTGATTTTGTTCTGCTGTCTGGCTTGACTTACAGTCTTGTGAGGATTTGAATGCATGGCATGACCTATGGGATTTTTCAACCACAAAGGCCTAAAATTGCTATAAGGGTTTTTTATTGTGTTATTGGGTTTGGTTTTTTTTACATTTCCTACACTTTATCTGTAATATACATGGCTTACAGAAGATAAGAACTAGGTTTAGATTTTTATGATCAAACCAAAGTAAGGTGTGGCATTTTGCCACTGATGATTTTACTGCTGAAGAAAAATTCTGAAGTCTAGGAATCCGCAAATTATTGCTCCCAACTCTTACCTGACTTTACTTTCAAAATGGATTTCTACTGCAGATTTAACCTTGAATTTTTCTTTGTCCAGGGTTTGCCTAGCTCCAAAGTTCTTTATCCATGTTCTGTATGAACTCCTAGGTCAGTATAGTCATTTCTTGACCAGATTGGTTTGATTTTCAGAATAAAGGAATTTAACCCATACAGTTCCCCTAGCCTGGACCAAGGGAAGAAATCAATAAGCTTCTGTTGCTTTTTTGTGGTCCTGCTTAAGAACTAAACTTTCCCATTTAACTACATGCAAGGCAATAACTGTCTCTTTAATAGTAACTCTCTCGTTCTAGTCTTAAATTAACCTACAGACTCCAGAGGAAGACATTCTAAAAACAAATAGAAACCTGGACAGCAAAAATATAAGTCAGGATTTGTAAAGGTACATTTTCTAATCCTAATGTTTTTGTGTGAGAGTAACTTTGCTTTTTTTTTCCTGCCTTCATTGTTGGTATTTAAGCTCTTTAATTGGCTGAGACCTTAAAGAACACTCTAATTAATGCTTGCTTTCCATTGAACTTTTAAGAGATCTGTGATGCACACTTTTAAAATCATGAGCAGAAACACAGTTTGCTTACTCAAAAACAGTATCCCCATTGAAGAAAGACGTGGTGTTTATCATTCAGCAATCAACTTAATTGCCTTCCATTATGAAATTGGCTTGGATTTTTGGGTTTAGGCCATAACAGTTTTTAATAGCACAAATGAATTTTTCATAGAATGAGAATGAAAATAAGTTCCAAAACAATGAATTCAAAGATACGTTTTTTCCACTGTGCATTCTTCTGTGCTCCTGCTGGAATTCATCGAGTCGTATGTTGTTGTTGCTTGTCAGAAGACCCATCCAGATGGGAAGTCCTTCTATTTTATATTAGCAGAGGCTGTGGGAAACCAAAAATAGGGAAGTGGAGACAGCCTTGTGATCTTCCAAAACTGAATGCAAGAGGAATGTAATCAACCTCCTACGAACACTTGTGAAGTTTTACTTATTTTTGGCTTCAGGTATCTGTAGGTCATGTTACTGTGAGCCTCATCCCTGAGCCAGAACAGGTTTTAATGCTTATTTTTTCCATTGTAGAGGGGTGTGTACAACAGGTCAGGCCTTCCTCTCACCTTGGAAATGATGGACACAGCAGAGCCACAACTAAGAAACTAAATCCACAACCCCCTGTTGGTGTATGTGGTTGGAGGGATGCAGATGGACAAATTTGGGGAGTTTCTTTCTCCAAAGTTCTTTCCCCTCATTCTTTCTGCTTCCCTCTGGTTGAGAACCCTATGGTTCCTCTAAGTTCGGTCTAAGCCCATAAGAACTGTAAAAATTACATCCGAGGGGGCAGGAGAAGCAACAGAAACAGTATACGGGTTTTCCTGGGGGCTCTGCTTAGCAGGGTGGAGTCACTAAGTAGTTAAAAAACCCCAACAACACAAAAACAACACCACCAAAAAAACACCCCAAACACACACACAAAAAAAGAAAAAAAACAAACAAAAAAACCCCAACAAAAACTTTACTTTTATGCACTTGGAGCATTTTATAAAGCATTTTTGGCAGTAAATCTACATTATTTTATGCGAATTTAACTGTGGTCAGTTGGTGTCTAATTGTATTGCAGCTATTTAATTTTAAAAAAGAATTGAAAGAACTCCATAGCTTTCTGTGCCAGAAATCAGGTTTTGGTTAGCTGTTATATTTTGCTATAAGATCTGATTTTCATAAACTTCATTTCAGTCCTTATTTCGTGTATCCTTTTCTCAGTTTTTCTTGACTCCTGAGGGCTGAATATTAACATATCACTAAAGTAAATTTTTAGAGAGATTCAGAAGACTTTCTAAAAAGAAACATTTTGAAGATGGTGCAGTGTTAAAAAAACTAACATAGCTTTGCAGTGCTGCTTCTGCTTTGTGAGCATTGATTTCTTGGTTGGATTTGTTGATTGGATTGGGGTTTTTTTAACTAGTTATTTTATAATGTTTTTGTTTTAATACCACTAATTTTTGTAGCTATGTTATTGTAAGACTTTTACAGAAGGTGTATTACTCTAGGAATTTACTATTTACTAATTCTAAGTAAAATTTGAATTTCCTCGTATCTCTCATGCAAACTGCAATGATGGAAACAAACATTGTTATTGAATTTCTCTATTCCAGAAGAGAAAAAAAAATGAAAGCTTTACTGGGATAAAGTTTTGTGGGGTTTTGTTGAATATTCTGCTTTAGAGGAGGGAAGTTGTCATAAGAAGGAATAAAATAGGTGCAAACATAATTGCATAGGACTTCAAACTTTAAAAGAAATTAAACATTTCGGAATCTGTTAATTCTGAAGCCAAAGTACTTTAAGAGTCTTATAATCTGAGAAAATCAGACTGGTATCCAACACATATTAGTAGATGCTGACTTCTTCCAGTGGTAACTGCTGTGTGTGCTTGTAGCTGCTAGGAGATCATGTGGATGCATTGTCTGATAATAGCTGTATTTTTTACCTACCTGTCAAATTTGAAAGGATGAATTGATGGTGTGCACGGTTTAAATGGGATGGATATGGTTGTACACAGTACAAGGAAATTTGGAAATGTATGAGTTAATTGTATATTGTTTTGTACTAGGGTAAATTTTTAATCACATGGCATATGTACTTTTTCAGTGCAGGAAGTCATTGATATTTGGGACACAGAGGGATATAAATATTCTATTCAGTCTCCTAAAAATAAAAGGAGTCATGTGGGTTCTTTCATGAACTTATATGTTTATAAGGTTTAAGATGAAGGAATTTATTCATGAATGTTGAGAAGCGAAAATACCATCAGCAAAACATCTGCCTAAGTCAGTTGAGACAGTAGTGACTTACATAGTTTTGGTTTAGATTTTACTTTTGAGGGAAAGGAGCTTGTAAACACTTGCACCTTTTAAAACAAGTAAAAATCTCAGTAGGTGATGCCACACCTCCTTTGGCTTCCTTTACTAAATGCCATCACCAATTCCTGCACTCCAATCTCTCTTTGGCACTGATGGTGTGGGACAGAGTTACCAATATGAGCTGCAAGGAAAGTCTGGATTTTTTGGAAGGAACTTATTTTTTGAGACACTAATTGGTCTTTTCTTGAAGAGCAAAAGTGACTCAAGCCAACTGCATAGTACGTAGTGTTCTTTTCCTTAAAACTTCATCCACTGGGGCTTTTCAAAGACTGAGAAACCTTGTTGTGCTGAAATAATGAGTGGAGCTTCTAGACACTGATGTGACAGTAGCATTGGGTACTTAATGTAGCTGGTGGTTGGGGTTTTAAGGCTTTTTATCCAGATATTCAAAACCAAAAGGCCATCAATGACAATATTTTATTATCTATTTTTATATATATTTATAATATTTTTATATATTTATAATATTTTATTTAATCATGAGAGAGATGTGCCAAGCTAGGTGCAAAGTGGTACTGCTGTTCATTACCTGGGCAGAGAGTTTTGTACCTACCACTGGGCTCTGATCCAGGAAAAATGTGTTTAAAACAAGACGCTGAAATAGTATAGAAGGGAAATGCAGAAAATTGGATTTTTTTATTTCTTAAAGAATAAGCTATTAATAATCCCCATCTCTGCATGGGCAAATACAGTGGGACCAGCAGCAGTCTGACCTGGAGAGGAAAGGTAGGATGGGTGCAGGTGTGCTGAGGAGGTGTTAGCATCATACTGAATGCTGTTAGCAGGGAGCTGTCAGCCCTGTCAGAGCCCATCCTCTGAACTCAAATCCTGCATGGTTAAACACATGAGAAATCAAGAATTGTTTTGAAAAACTCACCAAAAGCACCTCGAAATCTGATCGTCACATTGCATTGTCCTCACCCCTGTTTATCCCACTTTGATAATGTTATTGTCAGTCCCTCATGAAAATATTTGGCTCGAAATCTGCAATTTAGCATCAGTAGTTTGGTATTGTGGTTGTTTGGGGTTTTCCCCCCTCTCTGTGCTGCTTGCTGCTGTTTGAGTGCAGCACGTTTTTGAAAAATCCTGTGAAAATATAGATTGGGTGATCTGTCTCTTTTAGACCATTCAGTGATGAAATTTCTACTGTACTACTTTATTGTGACATTACCTGACTAGATAAAGCCATTTTCTGCCTGAGAAGGGAAAGAAGCTGGCAGTGTCTACATAAATCGTGTTACTCATTTCATGCCGAGACAGGGGTCCCCAAAGGGAGATCCTGTGGGACACATCCCTCCTCAGCAGAAAAACAAACAGAGCACAGCCTGTTTCTGAAGGATGAAGCTGATCACTTCTATAATGTTGCTGTTATTACAATAAACAGCCATTGCGGCTTAGTCTAACACATATCCCAACAGCTATTAAAAAGTAAAACACATATGAAAGAAATACAGCCTCTTCCTGCTCCCTGCTGTCCCCAAAGCACTTGGCATCAGCCTTGGACTCCAGTTGCAGAGGAATGACTGCATATCTTAAAATAATATAATGTGGGTCTGTTCACACTGAAATTGCTGCTTTATCTGGCCCCTTTGAACACTATTGTCCAATATTAGTGTGGCAGCTGTCAGATTCATTTGCGAAAGCACCAGTTTTTAATAGCTCTTTATTTTGTGAGCTGCTCAGCCACAGATCCTAATGTGCTTCATAAAAAGAAGGTAAAAGTCTTATCCTAGTTTTGCAGATGGAGGACTGTGGTCTTTAGAGATAGATAACAGAATAGGGGAGCTGGACAGGGTTTCTGGCAAAAGCTATTTTTTGTCAGGAAACATTGATTCATTAAAGCTCTTTTGCAGAAGCATATGCTTTGATGAAACTCCTGGCATGAAGTTTTCCTGAAGCATGGAACAGAATTTAAAGACAGATTTTCTGTGCTGGCAGAAAAGCGAATGCGGACCTTCCTCCATGGCTGTGAGGGGGCCTGGGTCACCCAGCTGGGCTGTTCAGCTCCTGCCACAGCCCCTGTGTCCTCCACAACAGTGTTGTGTTATCCAGGGGTGCTTTTTGCTGTCCTCTTCAGCTGTTGAGACCTCTCAGTGGGGCAGGGAGTGGGGGCCGATTTTCCAGAGTCTGCTTGGAAGACCTGCGATCTGTCCCTCTCCTGCAGTGAGGGCTGGTTTTGTGATCTTACTGGGCAAATACCTGGAATAACTCTGATGTCAAATACAAAACAGTATAGAACAGTGGAAAGTGAGGAGTTAGAAGAATTTTGTACTTGACAGAGAAAAGATTTTATTCTGTCCTACTGGTAGTTACCGAGAAGAAACTACTGCCAGCATCCTAGAAATCAGTAGCTCTGGCTATGCATGGTATTTCTGATGAGGCTGTATGGACATCCTCACTGCTGTTGGAGCCTCTGGGAAGAGGATATTACTCTTCTGGTGGAGTCCTTGATCTGCAATGAACAGCCCCAACTCCAGCAATAACATTCTGCACTTTTTTAGTTACTGCTACACAACTCGGAACTCCTTCACAGAGCCTGCACGAAACAACCTGGTGTGTCTGAGCAGTGTGTAGGATAGTCAGTATTTTTACAAGTGGGGAAACTGGAGATCTGAGAGACCCGGTGATGTGCCCACTGTCACACGGGAGGTGTGTTGTGCACCGAGACAGAAGTGTCGGCTCCTTGAGCTCACCTGTGCTTAGCCCTGCACCACGGGGCTCCTGGTGCTCTGCTCCCTGCCTTGCCCACATTACCACATCCCCACCTAGAGGCTCAGTACTCTAGGAAGAAATTAAAATGTAAAAAAATAAATGCTACCTTTTCTATTATAGCTGGTTTGGGTTTATTTTTAAACACAGCCCTTTTACTTATTTTTTTTTCCCTTTCTTTGTGTGTGTGTGCCCACTTTGTTTTCCAGCTCTATTCAAAATACCCAGGACTGTGTAGACGGCTGATTGGTGTCTTCTGGGGTCTTTTCTCCTTTGATACAATGCTGCTGGCTGTTCTATACCTGCTACTTTATAGCCTTCCCCCTCTCATATATAGCTACCTATATCATATGGAAAGGATCAAACAGTTTTGATTTTTCCCAATGATACCGAGAAATGCAATATTTATCACAGGTTACTTGCAGAGAAGAAGAAAGGAGAATCTAAGAGTGTTCCCTTCAGCTGTGTTTCTGTCAAGGCACGGTGTATGTCCCAGTCCACCTCTGTTTTGCTCAGTGTGTTAGTTCTGCTCACTACGAGCTGCAATGCAGCAGGACTGATAAAGTTGGTTGCCCACCGGCCATGTGAAGGAGGAAAAACAACCAAAGCTGCTTGTTAGTTATCCCCACTAAAGTGCTAAACAAATCTCCCAGCAGCTAAACTCCCTTCCCTTTTTATTACTTACTGTACCTTGTAAATCAAATATTTATTAACCGAAAACAGCTTTGCTCACTGACTGATCTTGCAAACATGGGACAAATTCACCATAGCTGGCTAGTGGCCAATTGCTTATTCAGGCTGCTAAAGGAAATCAGCCTGGTGGAAAGACAAACTATGTGATGATTTTTCTTCCCCCACACCGCCTTCCCCACTTCCCAGGAACAAACTGCTAACATCACTATTTGTCTGCCATATTTACCTTTCATGAAAATGAATGTGTCTGAATGAGGTCACTGCTACTCTTTTGAAGAGAACTTTATTTTGTTGTGTCTGTGTCAAAAACAGAGCTTTAGTGGTTTGAAATGGTATGAGCAAACACAAACATTATTTCAATTAGCATATTGGGTTTGTCACCTGGTGAAATTAAAAGATCCTTCAAGCATCTGCTTCTGCCATTGCCGTCTGATCATGTCTTACCTTCTTCTGGCTTCATGTTAATCTGTGGGGGTCCTCAACAGTCTGACTGCAACAAGCTTGAAGCCCTTGGATGACGAGGGATGACAGGATGCAAAGAACAAAACTAAGTTCACACTCACTTTCTCTCTCTTTGGAAGTGCTGCCAGTAAACTTGAAAGATCTTTGCATCACTCGAGGCTTTGCATTTGGTTGCTATAATGAAGGTGATTTGCTGTCCCTTGTCTCATAAATATTCCTGGGGAGCACAGAATGACAGCACAGTTGTGCTCTTTCACTGAAAGGGAAGCCATAGAACAAGCAGGAATTGCAGGCATTTAGGAGAGACTCTACAAGGAGTTGTTCACGGACACTATTTTCCCTCCCCTCCAAGCCAGAGTCACCTGCTGCAAGTGCAGGTGTTGCAGTAAATGCACACAGCAGGCTGGGAATCATCAGTGAGTCCATTTTCAGTGGTTCATTTTTGGGCCTGAGGACCTCAAGCCTCGAATTTTTGCTCAGCAGCTCTGCATTGATGCTGATCAGCTGTGGTTGCACTGATTTACTACTAAAAGGACTCCAAATCTTATTAATGCTTTTTGTAATTATCTTTGCTCTCTCTCTTGGACTAATTGAGGAATTATACAGTGGCACACACCTCACAGCAGCACTTTCATCCAGCCTGCAACAACAGCCAGCTCTTGGGTGTGTGTCCTGTTTCCCCACCAGTACAGGGGCGTTGCTCATCCTCCTCCATCAGGCACTGCTGGCCTGGGGAGTCCTGCAGCCCAGTGTCCTGGGGGACACATCAGTACTTCTGCAGCACTTTGGGCTTTGTCCAAGCCCTGGGGATCTGTGTGTCTACGTAGTGGTTTGCTGGAGCTCAGCACAAAGCTCCTCAGCCAGTGGGACAGGGCTGGGCAGCAGGAGGTGGCAGCTGCTCCATGGCCACGGCCATCCTCGTGTCACTTAGAGCAGGGGAGTCACTGCAGAAGGGGACACGGTCCTTAATACATGTTCCCAAAGTCCCAGCTGACCACTTCTTGCCAGGCTAAACACGTTCTTTTCCTAAAGACCAAAAAACCATAATCATCTCTGGGGCTTCTGACCCATCCCCTTGTGAATTATTGCTACTATTTTCCCTTTTTTCATTTTTATACCTTTGGATAGTTGAAGATGGATATACTCTGTCCTTAACCACTTTGCCAAGCTGGAAATACTTATAAAAAAAAATCTACATTTTATATTTGTGACAAGATGCATGAGCACTGCTGAGCAAGAAGCAACTGCCAGAACCCACAAATCTCGGTATTAATTTTACACCCACCAAGCAGGGACAATATATTTTACAGTGTGCATTAACAGGATGGTCATCAAGGACTGCTCATTTAGATAATAAAATAGCCACCAAGTCACAGTTGCTTTTTTTTTTTTTAAATTCACTTTTAATATGTATTAACTGTGTCTTGAAAGATCCCTGGCTACTGAACATGAGTGGAGTAGGGAAAGGCAAGAAATCCATAGAAAGCTGCTCACAGTCTGGCTGTAACAAGCAAAACAGAGGGCATTCCATTAAAAAAGCTTTAAGACTTATGTAATATTGTTGTGACCTTTAGTAATTAATGACTTTTTAAGGCTATTTGATGTGATATTATCCCTTGTTCCATCACAGTCTTGCCTATCCATGAAAGCCAATTTGACCAATGAAGGCACAGATATAAATCACAAAAGCTAGTTTGAACTTTCCCATGTGCAAATGGTCTTCTTGGCTATTAAGGATACTTTTCTACTTAGTTTAATTTAGGAAATGAGGAAATGGAAGAACGTCTTTCCTGACTCAAGCACCTGGTCAGAGGACGCTGTGATTTTGGAAGGACAGGTGGCCCTTTTTGCTGTATGAGTCATCTGTGCATTCCTCACAACTTCCCAGGCTTTGCTTCCAGGCCCTCCAGGTTTTTCTGCATATAGAGTGCTGGCTGGGAGATCTCAACAGTGTCTGCACCTGAGGGAACCCTTACAAACCCCCACCCCACATTCAGTTACTGGTTAACTGCGACAGGATGGGCACAGCCTGCTGCCAAATCCCAGTGCCTGCCCCATCTGCTGAAGGATGTTTGCTTTGCTGCAGGTACCTGATGGATGAGGATGAGAAAGTTGTCGTGTTGTGCATAACGCAAGCACCAAAATGTCAAAAAGCTAAATTTATTGTTTGCTTTTCCCAGGTGAGAGCATTATTCTGCAATTCTGAGGTTTCAGATCTCTTTCCACCCTGTCCCAAGACCTCTGTAGGCTGCATAGAAATTGTTTTGAGGAAAATCTTTCACTCAAAAGTGTGTCCAGAGTAATCTTATGTTTATACTTCCTGGAGACATACCTAGAAATGCAGTTTCAAATCTTTGTTTGCTCCAGAATAGTTATTTCATTCCAGATAAATATAGAAAACAGAACATCCTTACAAAAATCTTTCTGATTGCCATGCAGAGGTTCTTTGTGATTTAAAAGAGAAAAAAAAAAAAAAAAAGAGAAGAAAACAACCAACTCCTTGTATTGTATATACATTGTAATGCATTTCTTGTTTCTGGGAACAGACCTTGTACACTGTTAGCCAGGTATCAACTCTAGGTTTACTCTAGGTGCACCTCTCTCAGGAATGTTTATTTGCTGTGTGTTATATGGTTATTCTGAAATTGAATTTTATCCTTTAAGGTTTGCTTGATTTCTTTGGTGGTGTTTGGTTGGGTTTTTTTTAAATTGTCTTAAACTGGTCCTGATTTTCTCAATGTGCTCTCTGACATAGAAAGCACCAAGTACAGGATCTTTGGGGCCCCTTTACTTTGTTATTCCTAATGATTTGGGTACAAGGACTTGGGCTGAAGCAGAGTCAGTCTAGATATTGTAGTTTGGAAGTAAATTTATACATCATAAACAGATTGGCCCTTGAGTTTTTCACTTTCAGCCAATCCATTGGTTATACCACCTCATACGACTACATGACTTATTCTTTCAATCTCTTCTTTTTCTCTGAATATATTTATTAAAAGGCCAAGCTACATCCAGTTTGCACCTGACTGACCTGACCCCAGAGAATTTATCTAATTTGCTGTCTATAAACATGGGGATGCAGCTTGCCTGGAGGCTGGGGGAGAAGTGGATGGTGTGATCAGGGGTCCTTCATGCGTGTAGCACCAAGTAAGTGAGGAGAAACACTTTAGTTGGGTGTCAAAACCAGATCAGAGGAGGTAAGCCTTTCCCACTAATTGGTTTCTAAGTGCTATTTGTTCCTCGTTACCAGATTCACCCACACCCCTGGGAGCACAGCACTCCTGAAAATGGCTTTGTCAGGTTTCTTCACACACTGTCATGGTCTGAGGTGTGTGGCAGCTGCTGTGAGCTTTGGAGCACCATACCCTCCTATTGCAGATGCAGGAGGACATGTGCCTTGTCGGTGATGGAACCAGAGCTCCTGGGGCAGTGAGGAGCTTGGCAGAGCACTGAGCTTTGCTTCCCTGCAGTGAGGGGTTGCTCAGGAGAGCAGAGAGCAGAGCTGAGTCCCCCTGTACACTCCCAGCAGACAGCTCTCTGTCCAAGTTTGCCAAATCCCTGGAAACATTTAAGGTCAGGTTGGATGCGTTTCTGAGAAACATGATCTAGTTGAAGATGTCCTTGACTATGGCAGGCAGGTTGGACTAGATGACTTTTAAAGATCCCTTCCAACCCAAATTATTCTATGATTCTACCATTACTGGGAGAGATGGCCAAGGTGACTTTGGCTGCACAGTCCTGGCCAGTGGCAGCAAGCAGGGCTGATCCTTCACTGGATTGTGGGGGGACCCAGTCCAGCTGAAAAACAACCCTGGGACATGGTGGGAAAAGGTTGTTTTAAAACCAAATTAGGTCCCTGACCTGGCCAGCTGCACAACCACCCAAACAGCTCCTGTGGGCATGGGATGAGCCAGGAGGTTCAGACTCCACCATGTAGCAATCCCACTCATTTGCCTCCCTCCCAACTAAGCATCTGGGCTAGTTCAGGAAAACTTCTTGAGCATCCTTCTCTCTGCATTCCAGAGGCAGCCAGGCTGTTGTCCTTCCCATGAGGGGGTGGGAGAGGGAGGGGAAGAGTGACAGATTGGTGAAAGGAGCGCTATACCTCTGACAGTTTACAGATGTATGGGAAACAACATTGGCAAAAGGCAGCATTAGGTGTTCCTGCTGCCAGCTAATGGTGTCCAGTCATGTGGGTTAGTCTAACAAAGACAGATAGTAATGGATTAGCTGTACCAGAGCAAATGTTTTATTGGCAAGTAACCATTTACAACCTACTGTGCTCTTCCATCCACAATTTTTCTACTAAATTTCCTGACAAACCACTGTCCTAGCACCACCTAGTGTCCAGCTTGGCAATTCAGATGTTGTTAATGGAATTAGAGCCATTTGCAGGGGAAAAAAAAAAGAAAACAAAAGTCAGGTTTGGGGTTTTTTGGTTGGTGGTGGTTTTTTAAACTAACATAGACTCATACAGCATCTTTATAAAAGTCCACAGTTGTAACATCTGAAGTAATGCTTCTATTTACAAATCCTACCAGTTCTTAACATGATGTCTGAAATCTCTCTGCATAGAAAAGCACAGCAAGAAAGAGCCCTTCTTGATAGGGCTGTTGAAATTCTCACTTTCATAAAGGTACCCTGACTGAATGAATGGGGAACACAGAGGTATTAAGAAGGGACTTGATGAAAAATGCAAGTTCTTCAGTTGTCAGTGGCAAGGCAAGACAGTGGTTAAAATTTTTCTGCTTAAGAGCACTGGATTATTTCCAAGAGGATGGAGAAATGGAAAGCAGAGTGTGCCACAAAGAACAGCAAAATGAGACCATGGTGTGCCTGGCAAGATGAGCTGGCATGTAAAGCAACTGAAATTATTGCAAAATGTCCTATTTCTCATGAAGTCAGATGCACAGCAGGAATGTTAGCACTCCCAATTCCAGTCTTGGAGCAGCATGTATCATCATGACTTATTGCCAAACGCTGGGTTTATTAGCACTGTAGAGCCAGGAGTGTGTGTTTGTATCCCTTCTGTCATATTACATCCATGGGGTTAAGTCTCGCAGTTTGTAAAGTGGAGCAGACTAATTATCATACATAAGAAATTACTAAAATCTGACAGTCACATGTCTCCTGGGAAGGACAGCCCATGAGATATCAATGTGGGGAAAAAAAACACTTTGGGGAAAACTTTTCCAAATTTTCAGTGGCTGCCAATGGCGTGTTTTCCCCCTGTGTTTAACAGAAATCCCAGGCAGCACAAACACTTCTGACTGCTGCATCTCAAGGTCCATTGTGTGCTGTCGACAGCACAGCTGCCTGTTCATGTTGTCTGTTGGGGGAGCCCCAGCTGCTCCACTAAGGGTCACCAAAGCCATGAAGATCCTCAGGACGGTCCCAGATGGTTCTTCCAGCACTGCTCTTCACTAGAGGACTCCTACCCACATCCACCTTCGATTCCAAAGGGAAGCCTTGCTTCCTGCCCAAGCCTGTTAAGTGATACCAATTTGCCCAGAGGTCACCACTCCCTGTCCTGCAGGGAGAGGGGGACATGTCACAGCAGACACCAGCACAGTTTGCCAGTGCTTGGAGGCCACTTCTGAAATGGATGAGCAGAATAAATTATCAGAAGCAGCAGAAATCTGAAAGGACCCTTCTTTGCTAAGGATAGACTTCCAAGAGGAAGAGAAAGTCACATGAACAACATGTATGTCCCTTACAAAGAAATAAGATTTCTGACGTGGGGTTCCCTGAACCCCCTGCAGCTGCTGAACACCTCTGTGCTTGCTGATGTGAAGACACTCCACCTGAAGTTTGTCACTTCACTAATGAGATGATTGTTAAGACTTCGGGTGGGGATTTTTCTTAGCAGATGTTTTTCTTCACTTACCTTTTTTTTTTTTTAATTATTCCTGATGTTTTTGCTTATCAAATTGCAGACTTCTTCAAAGGAAAAGGAATAAGCAGTTGTCATAACAACAAAGCTCTTCATTACCACAGGAACCTTTGACAGCTTTATTTAAAACATTAAAAAAAAAAATTAAAAGAAAAATCCAACCAATTATTTTTATCAGTCTGATTCATGTTCTTCTTAAACAGATTACAGTGTGTTCTCTAGCAGTTACACTGAGAAGGGACTGTGGCATGAATATTTATGATAATGTAAACTTTTGGAAAAAAATATTAAAAAGTGAATTTGTTGTCTTTATGAGCTTCCTGTGGAAAGAGCTCTCCTTGACTTTTAATTAAAGCATATGATGTGAAAAGGTGGAATTTTTCTTTTTTTCTCACACGTGTGAAGCAAAATGACCATAGTATGAAATAATATACTGAGTTAGTCATTCATATGTTTTAGACAATTATATCTTCCCTTTTTCAAGCCAGAAAAAAAAGGATATTAGTAACCTGAAGGTAGAGGAGTGATTGTTTGCTAAGAGATGGAGACCCTATGCAAAATTTAGAACTGACTCCTGGTTTTAATTTTCATTTCTCTGAAGCTGAAGGAGGAGGGGATGAAAAGATGCTCAGCTATTGCTGTGCCATCTCACAGAAGAGGAAGATGCAGAGAGGTGTTGCATACAGCTCCCCCACTCCCAGGAAATTCCCCATTTAATGGGAGGTGTGACCTGCTGGGGCAGGAGGTGGAGGCTGATCTGAGGACAGAGGCCACAGGAGACAGGAGCCAAGGTGTCCTTGTATTTTTTCCACACAAAAGAGGCAAATAGCTCCTACTACCTCCTGTTTAACTTGCACACTCAAATTCGAAAGATGCTTTTCTGGATTTCACATTCTAATTTTTAGTATGAAATAAAGGCTAAATACCTTTCATCTGCTCAAGTCATTTATAGTATCCTTGGCAAAAGGATTTTTTTACAGCAAAGTGAAGGATAATACTGGAATTGTTAAACTCATGTCCCTTAAAATAAGTTACATTTGTCCTCAGTTTGAACAGTGATGTTTCTTGCTGAGCGTAATCAACAACTTAATTCTCTCCCTAAGCCAAGGAAAGAATGAATATCTGCAGAGACATTCATTCTGTCTTCCACCCATAAAGGAATATAACAAGCAGCTGTTGCATTTATTTTAAGAAGACGATAGCTGTAAATTGCCTTTCTCACAGGCACTTCTCCTGCAGACATCCCTAATTCCTCCATGAAGATGATGACCATGAAAAGCAGGGAAAATCCCCAATATATAAGGTCAGACTCCTCTCCCAAAATAACAGATTGCTTAACCTCAGATGTGTCAGGACCCAATTATCTGGCAGTTTTGGGACAGAAGCTTTTATTTACCTTTAAAAAAGGGCTGGCCACAAGCAGTAGAACTAGTTTTATCCCTGAGGGGAGGTGCTGGGGTGCTTTGTGCATTAGTTTCCTTATACCCCACTCCATCTATCCACGAGCTGGACTTGATGGCTTCGCTCCGATGGGAAATACGGCTGTGGCTCTTCTGTTACATGAGATGGTGTAGGGAGTTATTATTTAATTATGACAACTACACTCATACAAGACACTGCATTAAGAAACACACATACACCATCTGCTAGAGACCATGATTTAGCTGTAGGCGTACAAGAGCAGAGTCTTATGAGCATTAACTTTATTCCAGGAGACTATAAATGTGGGGCTCCTTGCACAGCACTGCCGAGGGAGGCATTCAGGGGAAGAACATTCCTCGATGATATAGTCATTACTGTTTCTGCAAGACGTTAATTTTTACAATAAATAAGCTTAATCTTTTTATGCAGATCGTTTTAGAAAATAAACAGGCCATTTTTATGAGCTACTTAGAACGGAGGCTGGGATGGGATTTGTGGTAAGGTCCTGCATACACTGCAAATTGTAAGCAATTTTGAATTTCTGGGGAACTACTGCAGATCATTATTTATTGTGGGTTTTTAAATAACTTATAAATACAACATTTTTGCATGTTTCAAAGCATTTAGAAAGCGGAAGCATTGCCTGGTGTAACTAAATCCCTGATTACTAAAGCAAGAAGATGACTGTAATCCACGGGCCGTTTGTAGTTTTAATGCAGTATCTTTCTTTGATTACTTCTGAAGAATTTGTACATAAAACAGGGCATGGGGGAGCAGATGTGGGAGAGCCTGACCACTGGCTTTGGAAGCATGAAGTCCCTTGGTCTTCAGTTTGGTCTCCTCTTCTTTGTAACTTCAGTAGAGGATAGCAAACAGCAGGCAACTCAATTCAGGTGACTTTAGCCACTGACCTCACTTGTAGAAAGTAAGTAATAATGCAATTTTGGACTCCTGAGGATATCACTGTCCTGCCTTACATGGGCTGTGAACAGTAATGTACAACAGACGTGTGATTCTGATGTGAACTCTGAGTAATGTTTGCTGAAGAAATAATGTGGCTGTTGTCTTGAGGAAAACAGAGATGTTGTCTTTTTCATGAAGTATTAAAGAAAGAAATGGTATTACTAGTCAGAGTTTGGCATTTAATACCTTACAATATTAAACTGTAAGGTGACTGAGAGGGGACTGATTTTGCCTTGAGATGAATGCCATTGCATGACAGTCTCTGTTTTGACACTGGATACAATATCACGTCCTGGCCAGGAGGTTTCAAAGATTTGGTGAGATTCTGTGAAGAAGCTGTACCATTCCAGCCCAAAACCAGCCTGACTTTCAGAAGAGAAATGTGACCTCCAGATTTGGCTGCCACTGTTGACCTCGTTCACTGATCATTGAATCACGGAATGATTTGGTTTGTGAGGGATCTGAGAGATTATCTAGTTCCAACGTCCCTGCCGCGCACACAAACACCTTTCACTGGACCAGGTTGCTCAAAGCCCTGTCCAACCTGGCCTTGGGGCAGGGATGGGGCACCCACAACTTCTCTGGACAAACCTGTTCCAGTGCCTCATGGCCCTTACATTAAACCTGCCACGTGTCTGCCCGTGAGCCTGGACAAAGCTGTATAGCCCAAGCCTTCACTTCTGTCTTGTAAACAAGCTGATTTCATATTGTTGGGAAATCTCATTTTCTCTTCGACTGTGGAAACGATGCTCAGGCACTGTGGAAAAGGATATCACATAACTATGTTAGTATTGGCTTGCAACCACATGGTTGTGTCACTCCATCCCAGAAGCGTCCTCATTTCAAAAGCTACAAGCTTATGTAAAATACTTCTATTCCTCATGGCAGAAAAGTTTATTAGGAATCTATTCCTATTCTTGCTACTCAGCAACCCAAGTAGTTGTGTCTCATAATTACAGAAAGAAAAATATAATATCTAGTCTGGCTTTCATAGTGGAGTCTGCTTTGGCTTCTGACTCCCATCTAATACTTCTGCAGGACAAGGGATCTCACATGACATCAGGCAGCAGCTCTAGTTTGCTCTAGATACCACACCACGTAGCAGGAAGACAATCCAACACAAGAATACAGGGCTTAAATAAACTGGCAGCAAAGTGAAGCTGACCCTAGGGACATAGCTGGGTGCTGAATGAACAACACTTCCCCCACACCTGTGGGCAGAGCCACCCTATGTGCTTTAGACTGTGCAATCATCTAAAACGCTTATTTTAAAATATTGGCTTTTAAATCAAATTCCAGGCAAAATAACAAGCATATGAAAACATCTGTAGTTTTGTTTCTAAGGTACACAGAGGGATTTTTGTGTGGTGGGTTTTTTTAAACGTATTTTATAATGTAAATATAACCTGGATGAGAAAGAGAAAAATTGTTTTCATCCTGAAAGCAACTGTAATTCCCAATTAAATAACTCCTAATAAATATTGGTATTGTTCAGTCGCTGTGGATGCAACCACTAACATCACAAGTGTGTAGGCCCCCAAAGCTCTTGTTTGTTTCTAAAGTGATCAGGTCACACCACTCAGTTCCCCTCCAATTTATTTAAATCTGTTACTTTATTTCAAGTGCTAATTATCTCTCACAACAAACAAAGCCCTGTCAGCTGCAATTACTGGCATTACAATAGATTATCAACAGAAAAGTGTGTCTTGAAGCAAGAAGTGTTGCCTTGGTTACCAACCCAAAATGCTCCTGGATTGCATCTGTAACCACAATTTCTTGATTATACCTGAAATATTTCATGAGGGAGGCCCCTGTTTTCTTCCTAAATTAGTACAGGGTATCATGAGCCAAATTTTACCCTACAGAATTGTGATTTAAATCACAACAGAGCAAGTTTGGAGCCAGTGGTAGTTTATCCTAAAGGCAAAAGAAAGGGGTTACATTTTACATGAGTAGAGGGGATGCATTTTGCTCTTGTAGTCAGCATACACAGGGATAATTCCTCTGCCTCCACAAGCGCTGTGCCTGACTCTAAATAAGAGGCCTTGCCCAGCACAGTGAAGCAGGTGTGTTTCATAAGGCCCTTCTCCTTCCCACCAAACACTTCGACACGTGCGAAGAGCTGGCACGGGCTCGGGAGCCTTGGACTGGTTGTAAATGCAGTTTTCAGGAGAGCTGTGAGAGAGGATTTTGATTTGACTTGGCAGAAGGAGAAATGTCAGCCGTGAAGGAAGCGCGAGTTCAGGCGAGAAGTTGGGAGGTTGGGTACGTCTCTCATCCTGTGTCACACAGCCAAAAGCAAAATGTGCCTCTGATTGCCTGAGAAACGTGTGCTTGCCTTTCATTCCACGTACAGTTGCTTAAAACAGGAGGGAAGCAAAGACGATGGAAATACAGTGACAAAACTTGGTGACCTTGTCACTTGAATGAGGTTTTTGGACTGGTCAGGGAGGTGCATCAGCCTCCAAAAGGGAAGATAGAAAATGAACTGAGATGCCTAAGTGTTATTTACATTAAATGTCAAGTGTATCCTAAACTGCAGACCTACAAAGTACTGTTTATTTGGACCCCCAACTTGTGACTCATAATCTTTTATGGGCCATTTTTCTCCTGTTTCCCAAAAACCTCATGATCAACTGTATTGTGCAGAGAGCAGCTTTATAACTTGAAATAGCTGAACAACTCTTTGCCTATCTTTATGCCTAAGCCTGATCAAGATCTCCAAACAACGTGTTTATACATTTTCTTCTCCCAGAGGAGTCTAAAAATTTTGGGAATTCAAACCAGTTTGGGCGAAATGTGGCAGAAGACTCCGCTTTCATTTAAGTTCTGTTTTAAAGTGGGGCTTTTCTGATCCTTAGTCGTGGCACAGGAAAGACTTAGCAGTGATTTGATCCAGAGGGAGGGAGGCCATAACCAAATGTGAAGTTTTGGCATTTAGTTTAAAAGAGGGAGTCCTGAGTTCCAGTCCCAGCTCCTTCTGTATTTTATCTGTGTAAAATCCATGCAGTGTAAAATAGATCACTTTCTGGGAGTGTGCACTGCAACTCTTGTTATCAGAGGAAAGCTCTCAGTAAGAATCTGAAGAACTGTGGTTGCTCTTGCCCATGCACCTTCCTCCTCCACTCTTTCCTTTCCAATTCACAGAATCTCCTTGCCTTTTCAGAAGAGCTCCCACCACCACTTCCAGCAGGGCACCCACACACCTGCACAGCCACAGTGCCACGGCTGGGCTGTCGCTGACTGGCCCAATTTTCATCTTTAAGCTTTTTGTGGATATTACTTTGGTACTTGTCACTCTCCGGCCATCCAGGCACATAAAAGCCAGGGAATCTGAGTTACACAGCCAGTGAGATGCTGCACGGGGCTTTTTGATCCTGTTGTAGCCACACAAGCCAGGGACTGGGACTGGGAAGGCAAAGCTCAGCTTCTGGTGGAAGCCAGGAGCTGTTGTCACCATGAGGCTCCTTGGTGGCTCTGCCACAGAAATTATCCACGTTATCTGGCACTTCGTTTGGTAATATCAGCAGAAATCAGAGGCTGCACAGACAGCAAGGCTATGCATTTCACAGGGCCATCAATGTCACTTTTCTCAAACTCCACTGTTCTGGGGGACCCAGAGAAGGGCTGTGATTTCTCAGGAGGGCTGGATCACTGGGGCTACTGAGAACTGTAAATCATCACCGATGGAAATACCACCTTTGAGCCAATAAAAAACTGCTTTGAGGAATACATTTTTATTTCAGCTTTGGAGTCACTATCTGGGAATAAATAAGAGGGTTTGGGGAGGTTCTGCAGGTCATTTGGGAGCATACTGCAGCATCCCATTTTCACTTGTGTTTTAGCATCCCCTCAATTTTCACAGATCTGTACTCACAGGGTAACAGGTTTCTGTTTATTCAAACCCAAATGTAAATATTTCCATAGAGATAAAATTTTAATGTGCGGCTTTATGATGAAGGCTGATATTATTTCCAGGCTGCCATTAACAAATCCATGCTGCTGTGGTTTAAATGAAAAATTTTAGAGCTGATTATAAAATGTTGAAATTGGACACAGCTATGAAGACTTGAGAGTACCTGAACTGGAGACAGAAGGTTCTGTCAGGGATAAAAACACAGAGTAAAAGGCCAGAAACCAAATCTCAAAGTGCACAGCCAGTGTCCAGCGTGGCAGCACCATCATCAGTAGGGTAATAATAGGTTACCTCAGAATAGGTTTCCTCGAGTTAGCCCAGAAAACAAGTGGTAATTTATAAAGCTACTTCATGATACGTTTTGACTGCTTCTAAAATTAACTCATCAATTCTAAATAAACAGAAGTTTTAATAAAAATAGACTGCCTTAAGAGGAAATAGCTCGAGTGGAGGGGTACAGCTGAGTGGAACAGTAGCCCAGAGAGAAGTCTGGGCATCCAGAGAGGGATAGGTTTAAGGTTAGTCCATTATGCTCTTAGCAAAATGAGATCCTTCCCAATTTTTCCTAACTTTGGCATTTACATTGTTTTTGATAACACTCCCTCTGATATCCTAAACACATGCTTGGGAAGTAACACAGATTAATTGCCCTGATGTTTTGTGTGCCTGGCAGTGCTCCACACAGCAGAGGAGGAGGACAGCTGATGCACAAGGGCTGCTTGCTGATGGAGTGGGCACAAACAGGTTTGTGTGATTGCTCAGACGGGGTATTTGAGTGGCCTTTAATGCATTTTGTCTGCATGAAGCCAGCCCTGGAATATGTCTAAAAGGCTCCCCTACTAGAGGGCAACAGGTTTTGACAACCACTGGTGCTTGAAGGAAGAGCAAATGTGTGATTTAGACCATTGTTAGAGACCTTTTTTCGCAAAGAGAGTTGTCACATTGCAAAATTGTGAAGCTGCATATAATAGGATGCTGGCTGCAAAATATGTTACAGCCATGCTCTCCTATTATTTAACAATATAACTGTGGCTATTTACCAATCTTAGATTGCCAAACCACACAGGAGAAAAACCGTGTGAAAAACTTAGCATGTCTAAAACAAAAATTTGTTCTATCTGAGACTACGTTATTATACTTCATAATTTTATTAAGAAATAAATTTATTGAGCTTTTTTTGCCTTAGAGGTGAGTGGTTCTGAAACTCTATTTCTTGTTTCCATGTAACCATGCTTCAGTGAATTTTGAAGTTTTAGCAAGAGTTGGGGGTTAGTGTCTTTAGGCAAGTTGAAGAAATTATTTCTGATGATTTAGTTAATAGCAGTGGTGTGGTCTTTTATAATCACACTCTGAGCACTTAGAATGAGGTGGGGAAATTAATCTGTGGTGCACCTGTAAAACAGATGGATAAATAAACCCAAAAGAAAGTAAAAGAAAAACATAACTTCAGATCGAGTCTAGAACTGCTTCTGTTTTCTACCACCAATGGAAGTTTACATGAAGAAGAGTGAGTGTGAGAGGCCCTGGAAAAGCAGAAATAACCCAATTCCAATGGGTATTTTTCCTGTCATAATCTAAAATTAACAACATGGCACTGTGCAATCATAGTACAAAGGGAGCTACTTTATCTCACAGCCCTTGCAATAAGAAAAAAAATATTTAAAAATGCAGTCTTTGATTTTCTTATTTTATTCCCTTTCTCTGGATTCTCTCTGAATGTCCCTTATTTGTAATACTTGCTTCTGCATTTCTTACAACCCCCAAATTCCTCAGCTCCAGGAACTTGGGGCACTTGAGAGCTGTCAGATCAGGCCTTTGCTTTACTTCCCATGGAATCTGCTCCCTTCTCAGATGAGGAGTTCCTCCAGAATGGAAATAACTAATGATGGTGTGACTACTTGAAAGCCACGTGGAGGGAGGGAGGAGAGGGATGCTCTTCAGTTTGGCAGTGCAAATAAAGTGAGAGCTTTCTTTCTACAGGAGTGTGTGGGAAGGGCATCAACAGAGCAATTACATGGTGGGTGGGAAAGGGGATTTTGTCACTTTGGCAGTGCTGGCAGACAGAAATAAACTGCTTCTAGGGGGATAGCAGGGTAAGAACTTGCACAACAAGAGCATAAACAGAATTAAAATGGGCCCTGAAGGGGATGAATTGAGGGCTGTTATGTTTTTTTTTTTAAAAAGTGCCTAAGGCCCCTCCTATTTCATTGTGTGCAAGCCAAGAATCAGGGGCAGGGTGAAAGTGGGCAAACTGCATCCAAACTAGTAAGAAACAGTTCTGACTGCAAGAATTTGATTGCAACTGTTATGCAGCTGTTGCAGATGTGACAGAATGGCACATTCAGTGTGAGGGAAGGAGTTGTGGTCAAGAAAGCAGCATGGAGGAAACCCTCTTCCCTTTCCAAACCAGTATTGGAGTCCCTTTCCTCCATTTTTGTGCATAAAACCATGCCACAAATTGGCCATGGTGTCCAGAGAGGTCTAACAGTGCCAGAATTTGAGTCCTCCAGTGAGACTGAAGAGGGAAACAAAGCACTGCTGTTCTGCATCCACAACTGCAGGTGTCATTTGCCTTCTGTGGGAAATAAATAAAATTACTAACATGGCTTTCAATAACAAAGGATCATATTCTGGTCATGGAGATGGTTTTGCTTCTCTCACAAAGGAAAACCGGTAATGATGTCCACCAATGTAGATTAACACAGACAGTTGTTATGTGATAATTCTGAATTGGAAATACTAGATTTCTGCAGAATAAATATAGGAGGTATGGTATGTGGAATAGGTAGGGATATTCATGCACCACAGGGTCATCCCACCCATTTTCATTCTCTGAGGGGGAGCTCTCTGATGCAGCAAATCCAGCAACTTCCCTCTCCCTTTTCTTTCCAGACATGATGGAGGGGATGCCAACCTTCTCTTCCAGTTTCCCTTCACACGTGAAAAACAACCTGCTATTCCACGGACCCCAGGTTCACCTGAGATGCCAACAACCAAACTGGAGTGGCTCATTGTTCAGCAGTGCCAACTCTGGGCAACTCATGACACTCATTTGGTGCACCATTGCTTTTAGCAGCGGGCTGGGCTGCCATGCAGAGCACTCCAGCTGAGAGAGAACAAACCTGCCTTCAGCAAGACAGCCTAGAGATGTTTGAGATGGCAGATGATTGGTGATGTCACATAAAATTGACAGCTCCTCAGACAAAAGGAAGAAGCTTGACTTAATGAGTGCTATGGGTGGGTGTATAAGCAAAGACTTTTCTAAGAATTATCATTACCTAGGAAAGGCAATTTTCAGCTGAGTTGACATTCCAGTAATTAAGGGCCAACACAGAGAATCTTGGTCATTATAGCTATTTAAATTTCCAAATTGCTTAGTTTAGAATTGCTTGTGGTTGAACTGCTACTGACAGTTCCATCACTTTCTATTCTCAGCCAGCTTGACTGGCAAATTGATGAGGTCTGTACTGCACAGCCATGGATCTGTCTTGGTGCCAAAAATCACTACCTGGAGCAGAACAACAAGTAGCAACTACAGTCAGATCAAATCACAATGAATCCAAGTTTTATGTTCACTTCTTGATAGTGTATATGCACACTAAAGGGGTCACTGGGTAGCAGATTCTTGAAAATTGTGGTGTAAGATGTCTTCATATTTTAGTTATTTAAATTTACCTTATCAGTGAATGCTTTCTATCAGCCTAGTTGGAATCCACACTGCTGGGCTACTACAGAACCCAATTTTTTCTGGCTTTTTTCCTCTATGTTGACAGTCTTGGGCGGACAATGGTTTTCAAATGGCAATTGCTATTTTGTTGTCATAGGAACTTTTTTTCAGATTTGGGTAGAATAAACATCTGGACCTTCTGAGGGGATTGCATTATGTCTTGCAGCAACTTTCCTAATTCTGAAAGTGAATCACTATATCTTGCATCTGCCAGTTGTTTTAATTCTCTTGTCATAGCAAAGTCAGAGAGACTGGGAGAGATAAACCATATTTTTGTTTTAACAATTTAGAAGACTTGGTGCATTATTCTGCAAGAATGGAGGCACTGATCTCCTTTAGCTTTAGTAGGTTGGTCTCCTTTTTTTCACCTGTAAAAATGTATTAACTTATTGTGTACTTTGTTCTACTGACTTAGAGAAAGACAAATTCATTCTTTAGTCCCTCTTCCTCTGTACTGTCACTTTTGATTCACAGTTGCTAAGCATTGCAAAAGCTTACCAGAGGGACACTCTCATAGTGTGATTTGCAAACTTTGAAATAACACCCACCAGCAGAAGTACCATATGCTACCAAGTTGCACAGTAAACTGACAGCAGTATTTCATTTATAATTTGAATTTCCAAAAATGTCAGCATTTTTCACATCAACAAATGCGTCTCAGCTTGCAGTGCATGACTGTGTCCTCTGAGTGGACATTAAATTGTGCTAATTTTGCTTACATTTCTACAGACTTCATTAATAACAATCACATTAAAATCAATTCACTTTTATTATGGTAACTTGTGGTATTGAGACAAAATAAACCTGTGAATTTTCTTTATGTGCAGATAAGTCATTGGGCTTATACACTGTTCAAATGTGTATGTAGTTTACAGCATGTGGACTTTGTGGCTCTTTGTAACATTGATAATCCAGTGCACCCTCTTTGGTAATAAAATAAAGTACCAAGGAATAGTTTTTTAATCAATCAAAGGCAAACTTCACATAAAACACAAGCTGTTCCCTTTGTGGTTAATTTTCATCCAGCTGCACTTAAGTACAACAGTGCTAGCAGAGAAAACTACTTGGCAACACTTCCTAATTAGGGGACGTTAATTACAGCTAAATACTATACAATTTCTATGTTATAAGAGTTCATCTAAATCAATGTTATTATGGTACTAAAGGAATTAATAATGATTTCATACTTAGAAGCTGTTGCCAAACTACCCATTAGTTCAGAGTTTAAAATGACTTTACAATGAAATCCCTAAATCTGCATTCCATAAAACACGCAGCACTCGCAGACACTCACACATGGCACTTCCATTGTGTATTAATAACTGTGCCTGATGGCATCCCATCCTCGTGCTGGAGTGTGGATGGGCTGGGTGAGACAGAGAGGGAGGAGAGAGCCCCACACAAGGCACATCCTCACACCCTGCACCACTGAGATCTCCCTCCAAGGATGGAGAACTTGTGGAGCTGATACGTCTTAAAATGTCCTTCACTGCATCTACTCCTATTCTTGCTTTAAATGCAGCACAAGGATTAAATCGCTTTTTGTGGCATCTTGCATTTCTAGCAGCAGCTGCCTTGTAAAAATTATGGCTTAGCATTTTCAAATCAAATCCAAATTTGAAAAAAAGGAGGAACATTAACCTACTATGCAGATGGAGAATTTCTCCCAGGTTATTTATTATTAAATAGGGATCCACAGGTGCCTATTACTGTCGTAGCAGCCACTGCTCAGCAGCCTTGTCAGTAAAATGGGAAGAGAGATCAAGACCAGACTGGATGCACAGAGCAGACTAAGACCTGGGCTGTACAGAGGCAGGGAAGGTACAGCCTGCAGTGCCTCAGCTCAGGCTTTGCAAGGAGTAATCCTAAATGGCTTAAAGCCCTATTTGTGCTCACTCGGTTTTAGAGGACTCCAGTCCCTCCAGTTTCCCTTGGCACAATTTGTACAACTTAAAGTATTCCAACTGTGTTCCAAGAGCTTGTTGGCCTTCTCTCCCACCCAGAGTTATTGCTACCCTGGGAAACACATCGCTGTACCCTTCATCTCTAGTGCCATGGGGAGCTTCTCCCTTAGTGTTCAGCTCCCTTTTTTCCCATTCTGCTCCTTTTGTCCAGTGTGGGAGATGAGGTGTGATACATGCAAAGAGATACCCTGAATTTGGTGGGTGACAGAGGGGGACTGCTTTACAACTTAATTGGTTTATTCCTGAGAAATGGACAGAGAAAGATTTGTGTTGTTGCAGGGGAAAGCTGCTCAATTTGTATGTTTTAGAGCAAATCGGGATCAAAGCAGGTTACTGATTTATTAATGGCATGTAATTAACAGGCAATCAGTGAACTATAAATCCAGGGACAATGTCAGCAGTGCAACAGATAAACCACAATATGAGATGCTTCCAAAATGTAAATAAATGTTTGCAAACTCAAGAAAGGCCTTCCATAAGTAATCCCCAAAGGTTTTAGCCCCACATCCTCCCACCCCCCCATGTGAGGGACCTGACAAGGTCACATATGTGATGCAGGTTCCCAAGTGTTCTCACAGTGTCCCTGGAGCAGGAGGCACTGCCCAGCCTCGATGGGGTGGGGATGTGAGCGGCTCCCCCCAAAAAGGGTGAAAGAACCTTGCGGGAGTTTAACACCCACCAAAGGAAAAGTCATGTTCAGCAAACACACGCAGAGTTTTATGACAGCTCCTGAGCTGCTGGCTTTGAAGAGCTGACCTCCAACCAAGTTATAAAAGTTGTTTTGCTGCACTGCTCCAGGATGGGAACATCAAAAAAGATCAGTAGACAGATGCAAAATTAACCCTTTCTCAGAAGTCAGTTGTGGGAACAGGTGGAGGAAATTATTTTAGTTCAATACAGGTATCCACAGTCACCTAAAGAAAACAGGCAGCACTGGGAGATGTGTAAGCCTTTAACTGAAACCAGCCCCCATGCAGACTATGCTTTTTAAAATTTTGCAGCAGCTGTGGTCAGAAGCAGTAATGACCAGACAGGCTTGAAGCCCAGACATGTCCACACCAGCTGGCCCTGCTGGGTACATGTGCATGGGACACCCAGTGACACCCCAGAACAAGAGGCACGAGGCCAAGTGCCAGAAGGTATGCCCAAAGCTGACACCAGGACAGCAGCAAAGCTGCAGGGAGGTTTGTGTCCATGGCCCAGGGTAGCACTGGCTGTGGCAGGATTAACTGACATGCCTGTGTCTTGGATATACCAGATATCCAGGCTTTCACTTCCATCACCACTGCTTTTTCTTAGATAAGCAAGAGAGCACTCTGCCTGCAAACCACAGTCTTTTGCCTTTCAGTTTATAGTGAAAGCGCTTTTAGTTTAAGAAAACATATCTACACCAGTACTGGAATTGTATTTTAGTGAAACATTTAGCAATATTTACACTAGAAGTACACTAACAGATAGTGCTGCATCTTTTTACGTATGGAGCAAAGGGCTGACTTGCAACAGACTGCTATTTTGATAAGAATACCTTCTGCTTAGGAATTATTCTTAAGTTTATTTTTCAAGTGTTATTCCAAATCCATGTTATAAAATGTTTATACATGCACTTAGGAGCATGGTTATGGTATAGATGTAAAAGGAAAAAAAACACAACACCCCACAACTGGTGTCTTTTCTCATACTTAAAATGTCAGAATGGATTTGCAGTTCCCTCACCCTCAGGCTGTGCAAAGCCAACCCTGACAATGCCGAAGGTGCTGCTAAAGTGTCCACACTCCCCCCAACCCCAGCACACTTTGGTGGTGCATCTGCAGGGTAGCCCAAGAAATCTGGAGGGAAGCAGAGTGGGTCTGTCACCTTAAGGATGTGAAAGATGTTCTTGTGACAATAAAAGCATTCCTAAGTGCACCTCCAACCATAAATCATTTTCAAAATTGCTCCTGGCTTTTTAATTTCTTTCATTTGGAGGATTTATAGCGCTCTGATGTGCCAGAATGTTTATTCCATGGGCTGCCTGTCATGTGATGTCCCATTGGCAAAGTACCAGGCTCTGGTCCACGTTAATCTAAACCTCTGCAATGATCATCTGCAGTTTCTAATAAATGACTGATAACTCCACGTGTAACTCCTGCAGTGATTAAAGTTAACATCAGCACAGAGTGCAGGCTGTTTCAGGCACATTTTGACGGCTATTTGCCATTCTCCCTTTTTAGTATTGCCATCGCTGAAACAAAAAGCTTTTTGTTTGAAAATTATTTATGGAGTGTTGCAGTGCTTTATAAGATTTTCATACACCACTCTGTGGGCTGGTATCCTCTCAGATTAGAGCATACTCTCAATTTCAGTCCATGGATGAGAGTGACTTGATTTCTTTTCATAGTTTGCGGCTCTGGAAATGTCCATGAATATGCATTCTGTCTTTTGACACTCCTTTGTGCCGGCTTTTGGGGAAGGCTGTGCAGAATCAGAGAAATTAAAGATGAAGCAGATCCATTAGACCATCCAGCTCATCTGCCTCCCCATGCAGGCTTGTGCTTTCTGATCACAGCTGCCTTGTATTGGGCTGGGTCTCAGCTGAGAGGTTTCTGCTGCATCCCCGGTGGGCTGCCAAACCACCTGAGGTAATGACTTACAGAAAGATTTGTTGGCGCTCACCCTAGATTTCCCCCTTGTTATTTTTGCCTGGTGCACCTGATACAAACCCAGTATTTTGTATTAAGCCACTCTCCTCCATTCACATTTACCTCCATCACATGGTACTGCCTGTTTGCATTAGTGACGTGCAAAGGCACTGGCCAGGAACCACAACACATCTCAGGAAGTGCTGTGTGAAAACAGAACAAAAAAAAAAATCAATCCCTGCCTCAATGAGTTAGTGGCTCAGATGAATTAAATTTACAACATGCACGATAGATAACAAGGAATAAACACTGAGGTCTGGAGGGCAAAGCATTTCAAAGTTACAAAAGACTGAGTTGCCCATGCCACTGTCTCTCAACCTTTGTAAATGCCACTCTCAGTGACAATGCTGTTCCTTGGTCCACGTGTCTGTCTTGATTTTCCAGCCATTCCCCAAATTAAACTAATGGACAGGAGATTACATCTGTGAACCACTTTCTTTTGATGCCAGTACTCTTCCTCTCCTGATGAGGCACCATGTTTCTGGCAGGTTCACACCCACTCTTGCCTGGACAACCTCACTCTTGCTGAGAACCTGCCAGCCCTCGCTTCTGGACTCCTGAGCCATTTCCTCAATGCCTTTCCTTCCCATTTGCCTAGTCCCACTCCCTGTTTCCTTTATTTTCCTAACCCATGCCCTTGTCTTTCTCTCCCTCTGGTTTTTGCATGCTGATGGAATTACACTCCAGCTGGCACCATGCACCACACTAACACCACAAGAGGCAGGTGCCATGGATTGGGACCATTCTCCCTCTTGCCACACCTTCATGCTCTGAAATGTGGGATTTCACAGATCTCCATTGCCCCAGTTTCTAGGTGTGGGTTGAAAACTCCCAGCCACTCTCTATTTTTATTCAGCTTTGTTTTCCAACACAATTTTAGAAGAAAGTTCAATCAAGGACGACATCTACCTAGAAATTTCAGTCCAAGCAATTAGCTTTCCAACACTACAACTGGAGCATAATGGAGAATAAAACGTTTATGACTCTTATAAGTGTTTGAGACTCTAACTTCTGCCTGGAATAAGGGTAATTTCTAAGGAAGGATTTAAAGCTCTATTTGTGCTTTGCTCATGCACTTCACTACTCTTCTCTGGAAACATACCCTATTGACCAATTACTCTGTGTTCAAACACACACGCAGCAATTAACTTACTCATCTGCCTCACCTGTCACACGTGTATTTAAAATTCTGTCTTGGCATCTCAGCATTTCTTAATCCTGCCAGCAAAACCCAAAGCACTGATGTATTATTCTGAGGTGTAGCATATTTTTTTTCTCTCCATGTGTTGCACCACTTTTACACCCCACTGAGTTCAGGAGAGCTGTACAGCAGGAAATTAGGCCCAAAGTAAATACAGAGGTGGTTTAAATCTGATCCTAAAACACTGTAACACACTGCTCTGAGGCCCTCTAATGGAGACAATGGCAGCCACGATCAGCAAAATGAAATGGAATTAGCACTTAACAAAGAAATTTCCACTGGAGGAGGCAGCTCGGGGAACACAAATTCAGTTAAGAGTGGATAGATAATTTTCTGTGGTTGAAGTGACTTTTAGTTATGTATTCATTTATTCAGAGCAGAAGATCACAAGGGGGTTTTCAGTGAGAAGCAGGGGTGGGGAGTGAATGAAATTTGATCAGAGCACAGGTGAAACCTCCTGGAGACCTGTGCCTGCTCATGTTCACTGGGGAAGCCATTCCTACTGGGGATGTCCCTGCTTCTCTGCTGGGTCTCTGAGGACAGTCTGTGGGCAGAGGTGCTCAGGGAGTGGCCACGAATACCTGGCCATGCTCTCTGAAAATGGTGCACACTGCTAACACTGTCTAATTTGACTGCAAGCAGTGTTGCTAACGTACCTATTTCACTCTGACTGGCTGTGTGGAGTTGCTTTGGACCACATCTGCTCCTTCCTCTCTGGCAAATCCTAAACCAGCATAATGCCAAGATGCCCCTGCTTGTCAGCAGCTCCTGTTAGGACTCTGCATTGGGATCCATTGGGATCTTACCTGGCACCATCAGGACAAGGTTAAGAAACATTTCAGAAATTGTGAAACAGCTTTTCCTTCAGTCTGCTGGGGTTACCTTCTACTTCTGTCTCAGCTGTCTCCTCCGTATCTTAAGTGTCTTAAAGAAATAGGAGTTGCAGGAATTTGCTCAGGGTAGTGGTAGGGAAAAGTAAAGATATTTTTCTCAATCACCATAGGGATATGCTCACTCTCAATCCCATTGAGCTGTTTGGTTACATTGGACATCCACACTGTAATGGTAGCCAAAGAGATCTGTTATTTCTGACTCTTCCTGTAACTGAGGCATTAGTCACAGAGCTGTGCCTTTTTTATTTAAACCATGTAAAGATTATTCTCATTTAATTAGCTAACCTGAACAAGCTAAGTGACCCATGCTAGCTGTCCAAGAAATGTAGTGGTTCCCAGTCCACCCTTGGTATGTCTTCAAGATATTTATTTAAAGCTCTTTGGGCTTTAAACAGGTGCAGGGCAGATCACTTTTCAGATCATGAGTTTTTAGGAACTGAAGAACTGAAGAACTTTTAGCAGAAGAGACCCAGGATGACACTATTTTACAGACAGGCACAGGTATTTTTGTGAGTACTTCCAAGGATGGGTGCGGTCTAGCTGCCATGTGGGAAAAATATGTGCTTGTGCAGATGTTCCCCACTCCGCTGTCATCAAACATTGAAAAAAAAACATTTAAAAGTGCTGAAGGAACTAGAAGGAAGTCCCTGGTGCCTAGATCTATAGTGAGAGGGGGATTACTGGAAGAAGTGATCCAATCAGATTGCAGGGTTTATTTTTTTACAACATTAGAGGACTTGTCAACCCTGAAGGGATTGAGGGAGGGAGGATGGAGGGGATGAAACCACCTGAATGTGCAGCACTGCAGGTTTAAAGCTCCAAGTCCCAGGGCTCAGCACACAGAGCATCTATTTAGCATCCTTGCAGTTTCTGGGCTTCAGCCTGAGAATTGCTCCAGCACCATGTGCCACAGAGCATCCCCTCTGTGTTCACATTAGGCTTTTCTTAGCATTCAGAGGGAAACAACAAAAGTTCCCCTTTTCCTTTACAGCTCTTTCACTTTTCGCCTAACGAAGGTGGAATATAAAATGTTGAAGGAAAAAGCAGTTTTTCCCCTACAGTAGAATTTCCTTTTCAGTTATTTTTAATCTGACATCTGTTTTAACATGCACTCACACACTACATTTATTTTAATTTTTTCCCTCCCTTGTGTTTTATTATTTACCTCCTGTTCCAAAGAGATCACAAAAGATTACACTTCTGTGAAGCAATAACAGCAGTGGTGATGATCTCTTACTTCTCACAACTTCTCTTTTTACCTCTCTGTTTTTCCTTTATCTACATCTTCCCATCACTGCTCTCCCAGAGGCCTCGTTACAGTTGCTATCAGACGGGGTGAAGGATTTCACTTTTTTTTTGGAATTGGACAGATACATGCTAACTAGAACCCAAAGCACTTCTTGTTCAGAGCCCAGATAGTCATTCTTTGCTCTGTTTTAATTCATGCCTTTAAATAAGTTAGAGCAAGAAACCTCGCCCTGAGTCAGACGGTGCCGGTACTTTGACGAAAGCCCCAAACTCTGCTGAAGGCAGCAGAAGGCAGCCAGTGCTGAGATGTGCCAGCCTTCAGCCAACTTCCGACACGATGCTGGCTGAATGTTTCATTTCCCTTGGAAATGAAGATAACATCCTTAATCATCTTTATGTGTAATTAAATTAAATCTTGGAGCATACGCATTCTTCAGCTTCCCCTACGAAGCTGGTTGCTCGGGTCTGAGAGCTAGGGTGGAAAAAGAAATTGTCCTCAATAGACCAGAAATCCCTACAGACAGTTTGTGGAACTAGCAGGCTCAATAGTAAGGCTTTCCAGCTCCTCCACCCTCTTGCTCTCCAGCTTGTGACTGGGGCAGGGATCCCTAACCCATGGGATTACCAAAACTGCCTTGTCACTGGCTCGACCCACATGTAGGAAGGGAACTGGCTGGCTGGTTTGCTTGTTTGCTTGTCTGTTACCTGGTAAATAGGTCCATAAAAACAGAACATGTGCCATTATTGAAATGAAAAATATCAGCTTATGAAGTATTCCCTCATTTTTATGCACAAATCATTCATTTTAGGGTTTGGTTTCATAGGATACTGCAATGTGTAGAGATGATGCTACTCTTCACCAGCTAAGTATGCAGAGGGCCTGTTCAGCCACCAGGAGAGATGATTGAGAGGGGATCCCATTAATGTCCATCAGTATCTGAGGGGAGAGTGTCAAGAGCCAGGCTTTGCTCAGAGATGCCGAGCAACAGGACAGGAGAAAATAAGTAGAAACTGATGTGCAGAAAGTTCTACCTGAACATGAGGAATAACTTTACTGTGTGAGTGAGTGTGCACTGGAACAGGTTGCCCAGAGAGGTTGTGGAGTCTCCCTCTCTGGAGGTATTCAAAGACCATCTGGATGAAATCCCAGGCCGCATGCTCTGGGATGGCCTTGAATGAGCAGGGAGGTTGGACCAGATGACCCACTGTGGTCCCTTCCAACCAGACCCAGTCTGTGATCCTGTGATTTTTCTATTCCCCCCATACAGAAAGCAAGACTTGAAGAAAACAAGTCTGGTCAATTCCAGCATAGCTTCCTCAGTTTGTTAACATTCTTCAAAAAGCCCTTTGTTTTCATCTCAGCTAAAGAAGCAATTTTAAATTTATGCTTTTACAATTCCATGTTTTCAAACACTCCCTGTGATCTCAAGAGATCTGAAACTTTTATGTCTCAAGAAAACATTGCTTCCAGAAGACCGTATTTGCTGCAATTTCCAAGAATTAGCAATCCACAGGTTGCACCCAGTGCCCAAAACAGAGCCACTTCCAGTCATTAGACTCATTAGGAATGGCTAGAGCATCTTGTTGGTACGTCTTCGTTGCACCAATGTTAAATTTCATTGAAGGATCTTTAACCAACTTTCTCTTTTTAAGTGGTTACTGTAGGTCCTCACAGAAGGAGAAGGATCTGCCAAGTGCCTAGAACAGAGGAAAAGCCTCTACAACACAGCTGGTTGGGACCTGAGAGTCACCCAGCACTTGCTTACTCTTGTTTTAAGGAGTGGAAGGACTGCAAGCTTGATGCTTCTTTCTTTCTAAGTCTTAGAAGAGCCTGGTTGCATGTTCTTGAAATCCTCCCTTCAGACACTCATGTACCTTGAGGCTGAACAGGCCCTGTGCATGAAAAGAAGAAAGCTCTGCTCGTGATGAAGAGGTGGAGATCAGTGTCATCTCCACACATTGTAGTGTTTTTAGCACAATTCTGGCTTTCTGGGATTTTTAATAAAAACAGTCTGTCAGTATTTTTACTGATGGTGTCTTTGCATGTGAAGAATAATCTTCTCTTTGGTTGCCCTGTTAAATAAGGACTGACCAGATGGACAATTTTCTGTCTCTCCTGGGCAGGTTATATTTAATTAAAAGCAGTTCCCTCCTACCCCTGCCCCACATGAAACGTATCATCCAACTGTCAGCACTGGTAATTTCAGCAAAGCTCACCAAGATTTGGATAAAACTTGTTGTTGCTGTTTGTGGGGTTTTCCCCCCCAGAGAGGCAGAGAGCCAAAGTACCAACTGAGCAAAATAAAATTAAAAGTACATCAGTTTTCCTGTCTCAGTGGCATGTATTATGGTATATAATGTATGTTCCCTGCTTCACAAAGGAAATGAAAGAATGAACTTATATGACTGATGAAATAAAGATATCAAAGTATTACTTGCCCCAGCTGCTATGTGCATTTCACATATAATTACTATTTAATATCTTTGTTTCCTACAAACCAGGAAAAAAGCCTACCCACGTTCCCAATTCCCTCTTCTTGTAAATAAGATGATGCAGAATATTCTAGATCTGCAGTTTCTACTTGACTTTCTTCCTGAATTTATTTTCTTCTTTGCAAAGTAATGTGGTCTACAAAATGAAGCTATTTAAAATCCTAAATGAATAAGTGTTATAAAAATAAAAAATTAGTATACAAGACTGACTTGTACAAAACATATGTTATACTCTGAAATATATTTAGACGTGAGTGCATAATTGCCTGTTCCTTTTCTAATGGCCTGAAGCACAGTGCTAAATCTGACCTTTTCCCAAAGTTTGTGCAGCAATGGAGCACCTCAGCTCCCAGCTGAACTCAGGTCCTCTGCCTTCCATGTGCTGTCTGCAGGACTGTCTCCAGCCCAGTCCCCTACAGCTCCTGATGGGATCCCTGGCCCAGGTTCAACCCCTCACATCACTTCGGGCTGTCAACAGACCAACACTTGGCTGCTACCAGCAGCTTCTGGAGGAGAAGTGAGAGACAAGGCTCTGGGTCATGTTGGGGGAACAGAGACCAACAATACGAATATAACTCACTTGTGTCCCCAAGCAGTTAATAAAGACAACCAGTTGCTCTGAAACACTAAGCCTTTTGCTTATTCCTTGAAAAAAGCCATCCCCAAACCCAGAATCATCTTTATTTGGATGTGCTTACAGACTCTGTTACTTTTTTCTTTTTTTCAAAAAAACCATTACAGATTTCAACAGAAAAAAATTATAGAATTACTTTCCAATGCAGCTGCTCCCAAAACACTGGTTGGCTTGGAGATGCACAGTATTTAACACTAGTGTGTTGTCATGTTCATGGAAAAGGGAAGTGGCTACCTTTGACTTTTCAGGCAGCTGAACCTCTCCCTCTGCAAACGGAGCCTGTTACCTCTGAAGTGAAGGGACCAGCAGCAGCCCATGAGCACACAAAACCAAGGGGGGCTGTCCATAGAATTCCTCTTGGAAAGTTCATTAATTGGCACAGCCCCCATGGAAACAATGAGGTTGTTCTCAGAGGTGAGACTCACATGGTGAGGTGGCAAAGGTGCACCTCCGTTAATCTTAAGGAACTGCACAGAGTCCTTCACCTAGGAACTAAAGCATCTCCAAAAATAGTTTGTATTTTCACCCTAAATGTACAAAACCAACACAAAAAAGGATACTTTGCAAGTGGCATTACTTTCTGTTATGCAAGTATGAAAACACAAACTGACATTTATACAGCTGGAGGTAAACAGCAACAAAATCCAGGGTGTGGTTGCTGGCAGGGCATGGCAGAGGGTCAGCCTGGCAAGCACCTGGTGGGAGCTGACTTCAAGTAACAGACTTTGTATTTCTGGAAGCTCAGCAGCAGAATTTTCCTCTCAATATGCAAACAGGCACTGGATTTTCCCTTGAGGAAACTGGCAATGAAATCAGAAGGAAAACCCATGGCAAGAACGGCCACTTTTCAGGAAAACAAACATGTCAAAATAGTCACAGCTCAGAAAAAGGCTGAGAGCCTCAGATGAACTACTTCTGATAAATTAAGGCCTATTTTTAGTACTGAGTACTGCATATAAGGTTTTGCTTTCTGTATATGTTCTCTGATTTTTTTCCTTAATCAGCTTTCCTATCTGCCCAAGGTGTTTTGTAGTGCTCTAGTGACTCAGGTCGTATAACCAGATAAATAACTGAGTTGTTATCTTTATAATAAATCTCTTTGTAATAAATGTACCTTGTAGCTTGATCTACAGCAAAATCCTCCTTCTCTTACTTCCATGATGAGACCTACTTAAGTCAGTGAGACTAGTCATGATGATAATTAAGTTTTTAGTATAACTCTGGTTAGTGAGCAGAATGCAGTTCTGATAAAATGAATCCACTAGCTCCAGTCTGATATTCAAAAGGTGTTGATGATTTTGGTATTATTTTTAATGTGCTCTTAGAAAAGTACATTTTTTTACATTAAAGCATTAAACTCCATATAGGACAAAATTCAAATCACCTTTTAAATTAAAGAATTGCTCTTAGAATGGCAAAGTTGAAGTTCAGCCAGCATAGCAGCGACATCTGCAAACTGACAGTCAAACCCCCCTACATTAAAATGGAAAGATTTGCATGAATGTGTTTTAAAATGACAGCAGACAAGAATGGGAGCTTCTAAGCAAGTTAGACTAAAATTTTAAGAGTGAAATACCTAAAAATATGCCCCTGAATGCATAGTTAGACACCTATATAGAGACTGCTTGATTTTCAGTTGTTCTGATCACCCAGAGCTCCCATCAACTTCAGGAGCAACTGTGGATACTCAGCTGTTCTAGAAATCAAGCCACTTATTCAAGGGTCTAAATATGGATGTCTGTGCCCAAGTTTGGGGGGAAAAATACAAAAAATAAAAAATTATGTGGGTTGGGGGTTTTGGGGGGTTTTTTGATACAGAAGACACTTTATAAAAGAAAGTAATAGCCAAGTTTCATTCTCCTTTCCAGTTACAATGCTTGAAACTGAATCAACATAACAATTAATAGTGCAACACATCTGTGCCAGAGGATTTTTTCTGAGGTGAATGGAAATCTATTCCAAGATCAGTAGCTCTTAATTAGCAATCTGAAACATTCCATAGATATTTCATATTCTGCCACTGCAAAGTGTTGCCAGGCCACCTAAATCTTTTTCATAGTATTTCAGTGTTGCCATTAATAACCTTTTCAGGCTGGTCTGAAGAACTTTGCAAGATTAACTTTGCAAATCTGTAAGTATTAACTACTTAACCATTTCAGAAATAACATTTTATTCTGCTTTTGGATCAAATAAAAGCAGCAGACTTGAGCATATTTTTAAATACTATAAAATATGAAGAAGGGAGAATTAGGCCTTTAATTCCATCATGTGCACTTGGTTGTCAGAAGACTTCTGAATGCTGTTTGCTTAAAGACCTCTTTTGTAAAAGTAATCCTGAGTTGATTTTGTGTCTAAGCCATTGCCAGTTCATGCTGAAGTGCATAAGAGCCAGTCACATGATAGAAAATCTGCAAGAAAAAAAGAAAATTTATGATGAAATTATATATGACTATAAAACTGAAAGTGTCAAGGAAGTAACAAATTAAAGGCATGCCAAATGAAGATGACAGATACTTGTTTGTGTGTGCATGAAATATGATGTAATATACTTTTATATATTTGTTTGTGGGATATGAACTAAGGACTCTTGCTGCTATGATTAGGAAAAAAAAGGTAAAAAGCAAAGACTCTTGTTGCTTTTCCAAAAGGGCCAGGTAGAAGCCAATGTTTTATTCTGTCATCTGATTCTGACTGTTTCAGTATGTTTGTTTTATTGAATATAATGATGGGGACAGTGAAGTTCACAAGCCTTAATGTTTTGGTAGTTCTTAGGATACTACACTGTTCCCAACTGTGCTGCATCCTTTGGGGTTGATACCCTGTGCCAGTGATTTAGATCATGGGCACATGATTGGGACATATAGATAGTTCAGAACCCTTCTTCTCACTGGGAATTTCTTCCTCAGGAAATAAGCAACATGTAAAAACCTTCTCTATCAGCAGCATCATATGTAGCATGAGATGCATCTTTCTCCATAGCAAGGAAATACATTGTGAACAGTTGTGGAACAGCAACACAAAGGGTCTCTGAGGTATTTTGAGGGTCAGTTGAACTGGGAACAGCTGGGAGTGCAGGGAGTGCACTGCTGTGCATTTGCAAAACACTCCATATATGTACAAACAGACTTCGCTCACTGCACTGCAAACATGACCCAGACAATGGTCATGTTGGAATTACAGAGTCCCACTTGTCTGTAATGACAGGTCATATTTAAAGAAATACTGGGCTGGAAGTGAACCCGTCAGCGATAACGAATTAGATGCATGTTCTATTTCTGCAAAAACAGTAATCCAGCATATCTGGAAAGCTGACTTTTTACCTCCACAAGCTGGAAGCTGTCAACAACTAACCTGTTGCTCAATGTCTCCCAGCAAACTACTGGCACCCAGGCGAAAGAGTTCTGGTGTCAGCCACTCCACTCCCAGCTCCTCCTTCACCAGCATAAGCCAAGTAATTGCTTCTTTTGCTGTCCGAATGCCCCCAGCAGGTTTAAATCCAACCTATATACATATATATAAAAAAAAATAAGATCAATACACATTTTCATTCATCAGCAACCCTAGAAGAGCAATCCATGTTCATACACCTGTATGGTAACAGCTGACTGCAAAGAGGACAAGCTCTGAACTAGCACTGAGCTACCAAGCCTCAGCCATCACTGTGAAAGGTAACATTTTGACCCTGAGAGAGTACCACTTTTGACCCCCATGCACTTTCTCAGGAGCTGGGATTGAGGTCTAATGGCACTACCTTGCTGATTGCACATATAAGGCCAAGGGATTTAGGCAGGACGTGGGACATCTGCATAATCACCTACTGCCCACGTCACAGTCTAATTCCAAATACATAACAACAAATACACACCCAATAACGTAACACTAAAGATGCTGAATTAAAGCATGTGAGGCAGATGACTTGTGGACAGCAGTGAGAGATGGCTTTATAAAAAGCCATGTACTTTATAAAAAGCCTGTGCACCACAGTTACACATGATTTGGCCGTACATTCAAACCTATCAGAGGTTTAATTTTCACTGGAATTTTCCAAATGGGAAAAATTAAATTAGGTCTTTATCAAAACTCAAAAGCTTTGTGCTTCACAGGAACTGCAGAACTTCTCTCCCACGCTGGCTATGCTTTCCAGTCACCTGATGTGTGACATGTATCCTATGTGGTCAAGTGAACTGCCAGGTACATAGAGGCACACATGCCAAGTACAACCTATCTTTGAGGTAAAGCACATCTTGAATCCTGTGATGGACCTGGTGTGCAGAGCCAGCACTGAGCATACACCCCTGATGCCAGTCTTTTATGTGCCACAGAAACACACCTCATTCTGAGAGAGTGCTTGGGACACACAGCTATCAGATCCCTCAGCAAAAGTTTCCACACCTCCATCAGTCAAAATGTTAGCCTGTAGCAGCTAACTAAACTCTTAGAAAAACAAAGGGAATTAGGAAAGTGTTTTTGCATTAAAAAAAAAGTAAAAGTGAACAACGTGTAGCACAGTGATTCTGCCTACGTTTCTCTCTGCCATAAAGCTCCACCTTCTGTAAGAATTATTGTTTTGGTTTTTGCATGTAAGTTCCTGAAACCTCACTGCATTGAGGATTTCTTTGTATCTTATGGATATAATAGTGGAATCAGAAAGTATCTGTTTCTAAATGGTTTTGGTAATCTTTTTTATACAGTGATTTCGGGACAAACAAACAGAATAAATCCTTCTCACATACTGGAGCATTGTGATAATGGCATATTTCCAGTAAGATTATAAAGAACAATAGCAGGAAAAGAGCTTGATAAATCCAAACCATGACGACTGTGGTTTTGTGGATGGACAAACAGATGTGTGAGTGTATGCATCCATCTGTTAAAATTGGATTTCCAAAAAGAATTTAAACAACAGCAACTGGAAAAGCATCTTCCAGATAATAAATTAAAATAGTTGAATGTATTTTCCCTCAGGAAGAGAAATTCTAATGAAATTCGAATTCAGATTTCTTCCTAGAAATATTACAGCTCTTTGAGATAATCTGTGGCAAAACTAAGTTAAGAAGAAAATTAAAAACATCATTCAGAATTCCTTCCCCATTTAGATGATTCTGAAAGCTCTTTTCTTTGCAAAAAAAAAAAAAAAAGCTGACAAAGACAAGCCTGTCCTCTTCTGAATTTACCAGCTTTCCAAACAGAACATCTGACTACCATAAAAACGCAAAAAGGAAGGGGGAAGTTGCAATTTAATTCAAGAGCAGTACAAAGTCCAGCTACCACTTTCCTGCTGTTTCACAACATTTCATTATTTTGCTTAATAAGTTCATCTCCTCAAGAATTTTCTCTTCACCTTACATTATTAAAAGTAATAAGTTTTTCTGGATTGGGGGTTTTCCCAACAGAAAAACCAATTTATGTATGTCCTTCAATAATGACAGGAAAAGATTATTTCCCATTATACTGCACACTTTTCATATCACCACCACAGCTTATCAGTCAATAAATGTTACTCTGCAACTTGTTCCTTTCCTTGAAGAAGTTTAATTTCTGTATTAACCTGTTTTTCCCAGGCAACGCCTTGCTAGAAAGCATCCCTACACCAGCAAAATTAGTTTGTTAAAGAAACCATTTAGAAATCTCTTGTCACTGATAATATTGTCTTCAGTTAATAAAAGTACACAAAGTCAGTTTACATCTAATTCACTGACACACACATGCACACAGACATAAGCACTTATTCTTAATAACACATTTTATACCATGAATGCATCCTTTTAAAGCAAAAGGTGAATTCAACATTTCTATCCAATTATAGGTACAAAGCTGTGTTAATGCAGCAGAGCCCAACTGGTGGCACACAGCTCGTGGAAGCAGCATGTGCTGGGGTGAGTCCCCTGGCCCCAGGGACCTGCCTCATGCTGGTGCAGTGATGATGCTCCCACAGAAGCAAGAGCTGCTCCAGTTGTTGTGTGGCAGAGAGAGATGCAGGCTGGGGAAGGGAGGAGTAAGGACAGCCCAGGGATCCATGCTGGCCTCATCTATATGGCTACAGAGAGCAGATGGACACACATCTAACCTGGTGTCATGTGTTCCTCAAGCTCCAACAGCCCCTAAAGACATCTCAGACCCCATCCCACTGCTCATCCCATGTCCTGACATTGTGCCTTGAAAGGCCACCTGCAGAAGGGACAGAAGGATATGCTGGAGAGGAGGGAAGAGTGTCCCAGACATTGGGAGAGGCTCCTAGCCAGACATGTCGTTTCCCTCCCTGGATCTGAAGGTGAACACACAGCCCATTGCTGAACACCAGCACCACTAACTGGCAGCCTCCACTTGTCTGTGGATAAAGGAGCTGAGAGGTGGCTTAAGCTCTGCTGTTGATCTCCTCCTTTCCCAATGTTTCAGCACAAGGGTGAATGCACAGACAGTTCACCACTGTCTCTACAGGACACTTCTCAGTGCTCCTTCCCTCTACTGACACCACTTGACAGTGACCTGACAGATGTACTAGGACATGATGTTCTTCCAGTCCCTCCATCCCAGACAAGAGGAGACATCCGGATCTGCCTTCTTGTCCCCTTGGAAAGCCTCTCTGGCAAGGGAGGAAAGAGCAAAACTTACCCCTTGGGTTGCCAGAACAATGTCAGAAAATAGAGTTGTGCACACTGGACAGACTCCCAATGGCTCTAAATTTGTAGAGCTCTGCTGAGGTTTATGGGAGTATGTCAATCACTATCAGCCTGAGATTTGCCCTGCTATTGATGGACATGACCATTTAAATACCTTATATGGTGAAACAAAACTCAAATCTAAACGCAGCAGGGGATGCATTAAGATTGCACGAGCTTTTAGGGAGTGAAGTAGCAGTTATTTGAGGGAGAAAACCCAAAAGTACATTTCTTTAAAAAAAAAATAAATTAGCAAATCAATCCTATTCCATTCTTATTTCTTTCTGAGTTTGGTTAATTTTATAAAGGAAGTGAGAAATACCTTGTTGCCAGTTTGCCAGTAGTATTCTTTAATGGCTCGCATCATGACTATTCCAACTGGAAAGGTTGCATTTTCCACCTCCTTTCCTGTGGACGTCTTTATAAAATCAGAACCTGAAAGGAAATAAAAAGCTTTACAGTAACTTTAGAACAAGAGTCACTCTGCACAGACAGCTCACACCCTCCAAAGACGTCCTGCTACTTCACAGCAGTCAGGAATCATTCCTTTACACATATGTGTCTGTGGGGTTGGTGCTAACCTTGCTCTGGTTGAGGCAGAGAAGGAGGGTGATACCCACATGATTTCAGAGTAAGTCACACCTCCCAGAGCCTAAATGAACAACCCAGTTCCTAATTATCTGCTCTAGCTACCAAACCAACAACCTCTTCCAGGCAGTCCAACACAATATATGTTCCTGTATGGATACTCACTATTTGTGTACCTATATATTAATAGGAATGTGTCTGACTAACCACAACAACAGAAATTATTTCCTCTGAAAAAACTTCTCATATAAATCAACATTTTAGTATTTCCACAAGGATCTTTCTGAATAGAAATTACTTTCATCAGTTTTTTTTAATTTAACTTTGCATCTACTTAGCCACGGTCTGATATAATGCAGCAACAAGGTCAAATCTTCTGCATTATTTAAAGAACAAGAGTTAGCCTTGGCTTACTTTTTTCTGGTTTCTCACTTGTGAAAAATAGTCTCCACTGCCTGTCTTAATATTTGTGTAACATCCTTGTGTATTCTTGCTACTCTGCCTTGGCTTAAAATGAATCCAGCAGCACATTAAAACAAAAAGCTAAGAAAAAACTAACAAAAAACATGAGCCTTGCAGTGTATGATCCTGCACTGACACAACACAATGACAAAACTTCTTTCTTTTCATTAGGACCCACTTCATCCCTAGGAACCTACTTCTTAGAAAAGGTGTACTGTGGGATCATTAATTATCAAAAGTAATTGGAAGAAGAAGAGGGATAATTCAAACATCATGTAGTAGTGCATCATCCACTTAAATCAATTGGAACTGCATCTGCTTCCACTTCAAATTTGGCTTAGGGTCCATTTTGTCTCTCATATAATGATGATGCATCTACAACATCCCCTACAGTAAGGAAGGGAAGTTTCACTACTGGCTCAAACCACAGAGTTGCCTGGGCACACTGCAGAGAGCCACCTCCCTGAGGACACAGCTGACTGCCACAGCCAGGTCTGAGCCAGATGGCATGTTAACACAAATCCAGGCACGTTTCTGTGTCCTGTGATTTAAACACAATCAAATGGCATTACCAACTTTGGGGTTTGTAAGACCACGGTTCCCCCTGTAGGGTTCCTGACAAGGCACCAGCTCAGCCCACTGGATGAAGTTGCACCCTCCTGTGACAATTTCCATTCTGAAGAGAAACAGTTATTGGTGAAAAACATTCTAACTCCAGAGAAAGTGCCATGTACAAAAAAGGCAATTAATAGTTGATTGAGCTCTGCAAAGAGTGGAGCACACAGGAGAGACAATTGAGTTACACATTTCAGAGCTACTCCCTTCCAGAGAGACACTACGGACATCCGATAGTCACATTAAAACCAGGAACAGTGGAAGTGAAACTTCAACATCACCAAATTATATTTTTAATTTCCCTTTTGAAATGTAGCACTTAAAGTCCTTCAGTGCAATACTTTTCATTTTTTCTACTATAAGGTAAGTCAAAGCTTTTATAAGTCTTATAATTACAAGTCTCCATGGTACAGTTTCATTAAAAACTTTCATTAAACAACAGCTGCCCTTGTATATGGTCTTCTAATCAATTTGGTCAAACAGAATGACTTCTAATCAGCTGTTGATAAAAATAGAAGATGAAATTTTAATTCTAATAGATTAACCACAAACTCAAGATAGTCTTCAAAATCCATCTAGTTCTATTCTCCAGTGGATTTAACGACTATTCAGCAACTCATTACTAAATAGAACAAGATGAACATTTTCCAGTTCATTAAAGAAATGTACTATGTATTTTTGCATTGTCCTCATGATTCGTTACAGGGAGTCTTAATTACAAGATAATGGATAATGGTTATTAAATGCAGACTCCAGTAATGAAGCTCTATTCATTTGCGAGCCTCAGAGACTGCAAAGAGGGGAAAATAAAATTACTAGCTTCAAAAGATTAACGGATCAAATTATTATTCAATTTTGAAAATCTCATTCAGACTTCACAGAAACAAGAAGAGATTAAAAACTAGTATTAGTACAAAAGTAGTGCACTTATATATTTATTTTTAAATAATATCTTAAGGCTATTACCGGAATAATCAGCTCTAGATGTGATTATTAGACAAACATACAGCCAATTTAGCAGCATCCTCTAACAATGAAAACAATAAATTTTTATTTCCCAAACAAATTATTTTTATAACACAAGAGCTTGCTAGCAGGACTGCATGCAGCCTCTCACAGCAGACAGAAGATGCGCACTGGCAGAGAGAGCCAGTTCCTGGGCAGCCTCTGTCAGTGCTTGATGACCCTTTCAGCTGCCAACTACTCCTAACCCAGTTGTCAACCTGGTTGGTTTAAGACATTAAACCTCCTCTTCCTTTGCACTCTCACCCCCTATACAGTGACCTGAGCCACTGCACTCCACCAAAGATCACTCAAAATAATGCAGCTGAATGTGCAGACACTAAAAACAAAATCAGTGTCTTCATACCACGTTGCCTGAGTGCATATCTAGAGGTCAGGATGAATTCCATTACATTATTTCTATTCTAGATACACAGCTCCATTTTAGGCAGCACCTGAACAAAGGTGTAGAACTGAGATACACAGAAGCTGAGTGACTTCCCCAAAGTCTCTCTCAGCAAGCATTTGACAGGATACAGATTGAATGCCCTGATCTCCCAAAGGCCAGAAGAGCTTCCCTAACTGATCAGCCCTATTGCTCTCCTCTACATCATCTCAAAATGCTACAAAGCTTTCCAGTCCATATAACATTGAAGCAGAGCACGAGAAGTGGAGAATCCTACTTAGATGACATCCAGGAAACACACTCTGATTCCATAATTAAGCAATAAGGAATAATAAGCAGTATAGCAATCGTGGAGTAATCACAACCTTTTGGTTGTTAAGTGTTCCAAATGCCCTTGGGGAATGATTATCTCCTGATAACTACAGAATCTGTGTTGCTGCCTTAGTCTTAATAAAGAACAAAGATGTATCTGGCAGTTTCAAACAATAGTTTAGAGAGAGATGCTTGCAGAGGGACAATTATGCCATGCTTTGTAAGTATTTGCAATGAGCACAAATATATCTTGGTTACTGCAACTCAGATATAAAAATATATACTCTTCCAAGACTTCTAGGACTGATGGCAAAGAGAGGACCTGCAAAATCACCTGCTGCTTCTGCTGACAAGGTAGCAATGATAAAATAGTACAGTATCAAATGTGCATAAAGTTTCATTAGCAATTTTATGAGTACCTAAACTGAGGGTCTTCAGATTCATACACAATTAGCCTGACTAGGGGTGACCAGGTTATCAACCCTCTGAAAATCAGAGGCAGGGCAAGACACAAAAGGCTGAGGTAGTAGTTAATTCTTGTCAGTTGAGTCATCGTAATTGTCCTTATCCTACTCCAGTGGCAAGATAAAATACATTCCCTGCAATCTTTACCTTGCCATTCAGGAGAACAGAATACAAAGCTGTGACAACTCATTTTACAAGTAGCTTACCAAGTAGCTTTAGCTCCATCACATGAGGCTACACTGCCAGACCACTTAGTTAGGTGCCTATGCATGTTTTCACATTCTTGTCTCACCTACCATTTTGAAAAATCCTATTTATAATTTGGTCTGTTGTGAACCGCCCAGTTTTTGCAATCCTTTTCAAAAAGGTGCCTGCACAGAGGGGGAAAAAAGTAATAATCCCACCACAGGGCTCCACGTTTAATGTCTGTTTACAAATAAGACAGCTTTTCTAAAGACCTATCGTATCATCTCAGCTTGGTTTTCAAGACTCAGAATGGATGCTTCCTGTCTTGTATAGCACCTCTGGTAATGGGGGTTCTGCAGGCTAAATGATGCCCTCAGGAACATTTATGCCTGCACACAAAGGGACAAATTATTAAGTCCATACTTAGGCAAAATCCCCTGTAGAGGATGTCTGAAAGAATTCAGCATTGCTGAATTATGCATAGCCTTCTAATGCACTATTATAGTGTCTACCACAGGTCTCCATAGAATACTGTCACTTAATTAGTATTAGTTTTGTGTGTGTTCATTTAAAATGTGTTTCTTTAGAAGGTGCAACAGGAGGAGCCATACCACCTTCTGTTGCTCTGCTACACAGCATAGGCACTTGCTATTTTTAGAGCACTCCTTTCAATCTAATCCTTACGTGGTATGGAGAAAGAGAAGATAAATAATTGACATGTGCTCTGGGTCCAGAGACCACAGCTGGAATCCCTGTCGACGGTGGCACTTGGCTCTGGCCCATCCTAAAGCGCAGAAGGAAACATGCTCCCAAGTCACCTTCCCATATTGCCATGCAGAAGCAGTATTGGGGGATACCAGGGTGCAGGAGCAGTTCAGGCAACTATGTGCTGCTGCCACAGCCATTCCTCTTCCTCTCCAAAGAGAAAGCGGAAGTGTATCCTCCCAAGAGTGACCAGTAGGACAAGGAAGTTTAAGGAATTCCTACATTTTAGCTGTTCATTTTGTTTCCTTACCACAACCTCATTTTTCTTCTTTAAAATGGTGTACCATGGTACTACACTCAAGAGCTTTGTGGTATATGACCTATATTAGACTCGTTTCTTTTTGCAGATGGCATTACTGGAGCTGGTTAAGCAGTTTGCCTAATGACACGTGATGAGCTACAGGCAGAAAGAAGAAATAAACCCATGCATCCCAACACCTAATCCTAGCCTTGCTGTGATCAGAGAAAAAACACACTGTTCTCTCAGCTTATCCCGTCTGCCATTACAGACTATTCTGTGGGCTACATTTTGTCATACAGCAGTATGACAATTTTGAGCAAGACACAAAAGACAAGAGACACCAGTACAAATATCTCTGCTTTAGCACAGGCTCAGCGTGAGAGTGCAGCACAATGCACCCAGGGCAGGAGGCAGTGCTGGTGGCACAGCCCTGGCCTCAGATTCCCAAACCCATGGCCTCCTCTGGGATATAGTGATGATAAAACAGCCAGGGCACACTTTACCCAGTGGAAAGAGGAGTGAACAGGCTCAAAGGAGTAGCAGCAGTGGTACAAGGAGATAGAAGCCTGTTGCTTGCCATCAGCTGTAAGATGTGGCTGTTCCATCAACCACCAAAATACCTGAAGAGTAAGGGGGAAGAACCACAAATAAGTGAAAAAAAGCATGAAGAGTGTGCTACTGGTGAGAATAGCTGCAGCACCTGCCTAAACACCAGTGGAAGTGTTCTGCAGTGTGCATGGAGGCACAGAGCAGCACACCTTCCCCCTCTCATTGACACCATCACCATCATCTGCACAATCACACAGCAACCACCTACAAAAAAGGCAGTCACATCTTTCAATACCTTGCTCTGAGTCTGCTACAAAGATAGTGATGGCTGAGTTCTGCAGATTGCCCTAACATCCAGAAGTCATCACTTACACTGGAAAAGCGACAGTTTATAAGTAACATGTTGTCTCTGTGCAAGGTTATGGATATGGCCAGGGGCTAAGAGAGGGAAAGTGACTTTCCATGCCTTGGGAGAGTGTTAGTGTCCCACATACAGCAGCTAAAGGCATGCTGGGTGTTTGAGAAGGAATCATGACATTCTTTCTCAGTGCTTTACCAGTAACACACGGGTTGCTGCTAAAAGAGGTTGTTGCTTCATAAAGAAGCATAAAGCATATGACCAACCTCCACAAAGAGTGGCCTCTCCTTTCAGATTAGATGCAGGCACTCGGGTTCTCTGCACTATGCCATGTCTGCCTGCTGAGCTGGGTGAAAAAGCAAAATGCTGTGGGAGAAACTGGACTTGATTTGAAAATCTCACTCTTTAGGCTTCCTTTACAACCACTGGAATGCACTGCATCACTTATTTGTTCACACTTAAACTAATCTAAACAACGATAAACTATCTCAAACTGTGATATAATTAAAATAACACCGGTCTAGGTCAGGCTTTTTCCCTCTTGGCATTCTCAGTTTTGGATCAATATATCTCAGCCTCTCAAAATGTTGTCCAGAACATGACATATTACAGACTAAGTCTAAAACCCTGATATATCTAGCAGTAATAGCATTGCAATTTGGAAGAAAATAATAAATATGCACGATGGCTTAGAATCACAGTACTACATGGCATATTGCATGTACCATGTTTTAGAACCACATTTAGCTTTGTGCTTTTTAACGTTGATAACAACTTTGAAACAAATATGCTAACATTAAAACTCAGGTATGCTTGGGCATTGTCTATTAGCTTGTAACAAAATTACTCGAATTGAAGAAGTAGCTGTTTAAAATCAATTTGGAAATATTCCACTCTGAATAAAGCAAGTAGAAAATCAGTCTACTTTATCAAGAAGGTGCTATGAATTTTAAAGATTTTTAAAAAACCACCATACATAATGCAGCCAAAATCATGACACTTCAATGTAATTTTGAGAGTTTTTCAACACCTCATGTTAAAAGCAGTTTAAGATTCTGTTCCTACCCTAACCCAGAGAAAGGCAGGATTGATTTTTAAGATTTAAAAGTCATGTCTTAATGCCAGTCAGAATCTGTCCAGCATCCAGCCTCTTTGTAATGCAGAGGACAAACAGCCAGCATCAGTCCCTCTTCCACACTGTTCCCTACAATAAAAGGCAGCTGGCACAGGTGGAGGCTTCAGCACTAGGGGGATTTCCAGTATCAAAGGCATTTTCCTTGAGCACTTGGAATTGTCAATGTTTTGACTTTTGGCTTTGCCCCAAAATCAAAAAATCTCAGAGATTCATCTGTGCTGTGTTTGTTTCCACCTGGCTTTTATAAATCAGGTATAGATTACTTGAGGGCTTGAACAGAGGGATGAATATTCCACTTCCAGGAATCACGTGATTACCAGGAAAATGTGAGGCACTTCTACCTTATTTTTTAAGATACTCAAATACAAACAAGTTGCTAACACGTAGATTCTACCATGGACTTCCTGGGTGCAGGTGTCCTCCTGATGCAACAAATATCCAAAGGATATCCACCTTGGAAGGCCTCACCTACACATCAACAGCAAAGTACAATGGCAAGCTAGGGTTGTTTTTAAAAAGCAACAGTCTCACTCACAGATCCTGCTTCCCAGAAATTTTTGCCCCTCAGAGTGTTTCCTTTTTTCTTCACCTTGATAATTCAACATCTGGCAAAATGCAAAAGCCCACGTGTGTAGGCTGCAGTGTGGGTGAGAACTTGCAGGTACGGGCGGGTGTTTTCATCCCTGTCAGCAGGGTTGGTTTAAAGTTTCTGGCTCTTCAGGCAGCCTGAATATCAAAAAGCCTGCCAGTTCCCTTCAACAAAAAACCCACCAAACCCCCTGACTGTGCAGCCACAATCCAAGCAGGAGGCACCTCTCTGCTGGGGGTTGGGGAAAGACACACACTTCTGGTTTTTTGAGAACTCTTTTCCTCCCACTGCATTATTAACAATGCTTACATGGCAAAACTAATAATTTTATTTCAAAGGGATGCTTTATGAAGGCATGTTGTGGATAAATTCGGTCAGACTTTTCTGGCATAACAATCTACTGAGCACTAATTTAAAAAATGAGGGAAATCAAAAAGACCCTTAAGCACCTCAGAAATAGGCAGCAACTCTTAAAAAGGTACTTAATATGCCAGGGCATTATTGTCCACCTCCATTTGTCAATAGCCTGTGTGCTGATCTTATCATAGCCTGCAATCATGGTGAGCATCTCAAACCAAAAGTACCAACAATCTGATTAAATAACTGTGGGTTCTGGTTAAAAAAATAATTGAAAATTATGTTCGTTTTGTTAGTCCACTGACAAAATGAAGATGATATTTCACTCTTCAAATCTACACTTTAGGTTTCATATTTTTGAAAACATACACTAAATATATATTATAATTTTGAACTTTGGCATTCTACTCTTTTTACTGAAATCCTGTGAATGAAAGAAATTGAATATCAAACTCTCTTTGTGCCAGATATACATATATCCTCATAGGAATTTAGTGGCAAGTTATTAAATGTCACTATTCATTGAGACAGTACATTTTATGTCTTTCTTAGAGAAAAAAATTCATCTATGTAAAATTTGTAGCAATATTTCAGAGCCTCACTCTGGTATCAATGACTTTTTCATCCACACTTACATGTTCAGAAATAGAGGTGGTTAAGCAAAACATTACCTGAGCTGTCATTTGCCAAACTGCAGTGGTACTGAGTGTCACCACCACTCCATCCTGTGGCCATCCTGTCTATCTGTACCTTTCCTTCTGAAATCCTAAACTTCTGACATAAATGGCAAAAAGTTATGAGGAATTATGCATTTGGTGTTTCTCTATATCCAATCACACAGAAAGGTATCTAGTCAGTATTTACACTGGAAAACAGTGTTCTGAAGTCGAGTATAGCAGTGTTGCATATCCCTTATCTATCAACTTAGCACTCTATTCACTTTGCTGCACATCTTCCAGAGAGTGCTTTAAGGCCCCCAGACATTAGCCCAAAGCAAAACCACATTGTCTTCATTTAATTACCTATCTTTTCATACTTCCTGTGATCCAAATGACTGAGTTAAACAAAATGGTTGCTAGTAACAGGAGACCATTGATAACCAGCAAGCTAAGGTGGGAGTACGTGCACAGAGTTCAAAAGAAAAAGATGCTGCTGGCATGCTGTTTACTTTTCCAATGTGAATTTATAAAGGGGAGTGAAAGTGCAATATCAAGTGAATTAGCAGGAATTAAAAGGATTAAAATCCCAGGGACCAATGAAGTCAAAGAGAAATGGAAAATGGATTCGAGCCCTAAAATGATAAAATTATTTAACAACTTATTAAAACAGTTCATCATTGTAATTAAAATCCAAGTGCCTAGAAAAAAGTGCCACAAGAAAGGTAATTATTTATGAGAATACTTTAAAAAGCCATTTATTGTGAATTTGGGAGAGAATCAGCCTGAAAGAGTTGGTAGTAAAAAGAAATTGTTTGTTTATTCATAAAATATATTTTGGTCTAGCATACCACTAAGAATCCCTAACATCTGCTCACTGGCAGCTGTAAGTAACACTAGGAGCACTCAGCCAGTTTATATCTTTCCTTTTTATTAAAAAATAAACAGGTCTTTTTAAATTATTCACTAGTAAATTAACATACAAATCAGTGCTGTAGCTACCCACATTTTGTGGAAAGGAGTCTGCAAGCTTTGTATGATTATGATGATCTAAGTTTTTCTATGTTTCACTGACTACTTTATTCTTTGTGTGATGTCCCGCCTAATTTAGCAAACAAAAACTTAGAAAACTTACAAGCCATACCGGTGTCACATCCATGAATAATACAGAATGCATCACTGATACCTCAAATGCTGTATTAGTTGCCTTCTTGTGACTTGAATAGATTCTTTTCTTACCTTCTATTTGCTTTCTGGCATCTAAAAATTCTCTCAAATAACCTCAGATCTCTCCTGCTTCTGTCTTTCACAAATTAGACATTACACAATAAGGAGTAACAAAATGCAGCAGTGTTACTAATTAATAATTATTTATTCTCATCTGCAGCACTTTCATACACGGATGACAAAGTGCTCTGCACGTTGCTGTGTTTCTCTCCAAAACTGTGTTCTTAAGACAGTAAAAACAGCACAGGAACACTTCAAACCTAAAAGCTTCTCTAATGTGATGCATGGAGTATGGAACATCATCACCTGTTGCCTTTTTCATCCACTGGAGATGAATTAACAGATCTTCTTGATAAACTACACGACTCCACCCTTGTGATGTTTGGGATAGGCTGGTAAATGGGACATTGGATTTGCAACATAACTGCAAAGGTGATGGAAAGGAGATGTTTTACTTAAGAAGAGGTCCTGGCATCATCAAGGAAGAATCTTTCCTACATCTTAGATTTAGGGAGAACTTGAGAAATCAGCTGCAGCTGTACACTGCAGGGAAATCACTTTATAGCCCAAATGCCAGCGGGGAGGAAACATCAAAGGTACAAATGACAATCAGACATCAGATGCCTGTTGACTTGGCATGAAGACTACAGACCTTGCTGTCAACCTTGTCTTTTCAAAAATCTCTCAAAAGCAGGACTACTACAGAGAGCTCTGGGAAAGCCATTGTCTCTAGTAACTATAAATTAAGCATAGTCAGAAACCAGAAGTTGTCTTATCTGAGAGATGCTGAACATAAAAGCTACAATTTTCATATTCTGATAGAAACCTTTTTCTCTGAGGAAATTACTCACATAGACTGACAAAGTCTATCAAGAAGACCTTTTGAATTCTGGTTAAAACATTACACGTATAAGGAAGGAACAATGTCAAACACAAGCATAAATGGATTTGCATTTGAACAGTCCTGTTTAGCTCAGTGAGGAATGTGTTTGTAGCATCGTGCGACCAGCAGTCACAGCCTGGGTATTCAGCCTGGTCCTCTGCATTTCATGATGTAACACTTCAAAATACACAGCACCACAAGGACATGTTCTGTCAAAAGTTAGTAGATACCTTTATATTGATCTCAGTGAGTTTTACCTTACGGCTTTAACATCCTAGGTAAGGAAAAAATCCACACCCTCCTTATGGAAACCTTGTTTCATACGAATAATTTTTTTTTCCACTTTTATGCCTCAATATGTATTTTACTTATGTTTTTGTGCTCATCTCTTGTTATACTTGTTTTCCACAGTATGCCTGTTTCTTTTCACTAAATAGGTGTATTCAAATGAATGTCCATAGTTTTTTAAAATAACCCAATTGTGTTCAAGATCACATATTCTTCGTGTATTTTTCCATTCAATATCTTTCTCTTTAGAAAAAGACATTGCTGCCGTGCTGCTGCCATGAGTATATACCTTCAAATCAGAGAGGCACAATCACTGGGCCTTGATACTTCAAAAAGTAACAAAAAAATTCCAGGACCCACAACCCCAAAATCATGCTTAGTTTATTTCCACATCTATATTAAGTTTCTGTTTAGGGTCTGGATTTTCTAACTAGTTTTCATACTTGTAATCTCTTAAAAGATACTTTAATATTTCATATGCCAAGTTTATATAATTGATAGATACTGTAAATTAAATATTTAGTTCTACTTTTCACTGGTTTAGTAGAATTTAACACCTGCTCCTGACAGAATAAAAAATACCCTTGAAATATCAGAAAATTAAATAGTACCCTGTACATCTATTGATTTTACATAATATTTCCATCTCTTAAAATTGCATTCTCTCAAACCATTGCCTTCAATACCAGAGCTTCACAGATGCAAAGTTTTTTGCTAGGAAGCCGTGTTATTTTGATGGCATGTTTGACTAGAACTATTCACTGTGCAACAATTTCTGAGTCTAAGGCGATATGGAACTTCAGAAGTTTTAACTCAAATTCTAACAAATTATTTAACATAGAAACAAGGTTTCATTCATGGGGAAAATTAACCCAACAGGGTGCTTTCTCATCTCTCTGCATCAGTTGTTATAAATTGAAAGTATACCATTTAGATATTCCTTAATTAACATGCTTTGGAAAGATGGTGAGTATCAGCAAAAGTAAAGTGCTGTTCAGGCACTGAGGACAGTGGGCTAATACAAGGTTCACCCCTCTAAACAGTTATGTTTCGTTGTCACTACTTGCCTACTCACTGTAACCTACTATTTCACAGCTGGTTTCAAAGGGTGAAGCACCAAGAATGGCTACTTTTTTAAAGGACAAGAAGCAGAAATCTGTAGATCAGTGTTCAAACCCTTCTCCTCAGAGAGAAGGACAAGCCTGGGATTTCTGGGGAGTGATCACACTGCTGCCCCTCTACAATTTCATTTTGTTCAGTGCAGATAGAACACCAAAGCACAACAGAACAGGCGTGCAGGAGGCACTGCAAAACTCTTTCATTAAAAAAAAAAACATTTTGGGAGGTGTGCTATGAAAACAGACCTCCCTGCTGCCACTGTGTCCTGCATTACACAACGCCACCAGCCTAGAGTACCATGGCAAGCTGTGCCAGCTCCCACCTCCCTGCCACTCCCAGGGCTGGACTAGCAAATCCAGCAAATTTCCACGCTTCCTTTTGCTCTGTTTCCCTATTTCAGTTGTGACCTAGAGTATTCCATCTTCATGCACAGGCACAGAAAATTTCTACCTTCTAAAGAGAAGAACGTATTTCTGTTTATATCTTAATTTACTGAACCTCACAGAGGTCCTATAAAATGTGCAATGTTAAGTTTACCTACAGAAAACCAGAAAGGCAAATAGCTTTGTCAAAAGCAATGATATGTTTGTTAGAAGTCATTCTGCTACCACAAACCCATCTTCTGGCATCCTGACTCAGCATTCTTCTGGTGAGAAGTGCTTGGAAATAGCACTTCTTTTGTAAGTGAGGATGGTGGAGAGAGAAAGTCAAGTGGTGTTGTGGGTAACACAAAATCAAACAAACAGGTACAGAGCTGACAAAGATGTGTTTTACACTGGCAATTCTTCTTTGATGTCAATACAGGGTGTATATTCTATTTTCTGATTACAGTAGAATACCCTTAATAGAACGGGCCTTTGACAAAATTAGCAAATTGAGTTGCCAGGCATCCTGCTATGACTAATATGACCAGCCCCAGATAACAATCTCCCCTCAGATATGGTGATACAGGCAGGCCCACAGTTCAGTGAGCAAATAAATAAATGCATGACAAAAGTGGCATTACATGCATGTCTGGGTTTCTAGCTTAACAAACTGCAAACAAATGAGGTTCTGCTGTATATACTCTTCTGTTCTCCCTTCAAAGATCTATGTAACTTTATTTTTCCCCCAACATCTTTGTTTCTCTTACATATTACTTCTGTCCTCTACTTACCCATTGCTGGCTCTACTGAAAAGACTTTTCATTAGAGCCAACCCTAGCATTTCCCAACCACTTTCCATTCCTTCACTTCTGATTTCCTACACATATATTACTGAGTTCCAGACAGAATTTTAGGTCTGCATTACTCAAGACCCACATTTCTTTTGTGTTACTACTCTTTGTATGGACTCTCATCAGTAATTCAAACCTGAGGATATTGTGATTGCATTGTTAGAACTTTTCAACTCTGAGCTTATCTATCACACCCATGTTATTTCTAATGATTAGCTGCAGTATCATTGTTAAGCTTGTAGGCAATTATCTCATTTAAGGGAGCATCCTTGTAGTGCCTTACTGAACATGCAGTTATCTGCATTTTTATACTACTGGCTTTTTTATTTCTCCCCACTCCGCACCAGAACAAATGAAGTCACTTGTTTGTGTACCGACTTCTTTTAGATTGATTGTATTTAAAGACTATCCATCTTTTGATCTAATTCCTAATTCAAAAACTTTTTTAATCCACAGTATCATTCAAAACTTTGAGACAGACCGTGTCACTCTACCTTGCTCTGCATCTTGGTTTTCCACAGAGCATTTTGTGCTCTTTCCTTGCACTAAACTTTCAGTGGTATTAACCAGAGCTTTGAATATGCAGAACAACTGCAGACTATGCAGGACATCCACTGCAGAAGACAAGAAAGTGATCAACTTCCAATATAATTCCATATCATTAGTTACTGTCCTGAAAAGCTTCTTAAAGCAGCCAACTGTCACCACTTCTACATATTCAAGACCAAGGCCATGTTCCTAAGATGACATTCAATGCTCCATCTGCATGCTACAAAGTGCTGAATGTATCTGCAAGTTCAAATTTGTCTAAACATTCTGAAGGAATGGGCAGATCTTTGGACAGAAGAGGTATTGCCTGCATGCATGCAAAGAGAAGAGAATTGACATAAACATAACTTTATGCACGCCAGTAAACTGGCAGAAATTCAGAAATGTGCTCATGCCCTCACTAGATCTAATCTGTCCTGCCAGATCATCACACCCAAAGAAAATTGGGACCATTTGCTGCCATTTGGTGATGCAGGTGGGTGAACTCTCCTGGACTGTACTTTGTTCTCTGAAGATAAGCAGGGGGATGTAAGAACACCCTGCATTTCAACACCTGTCTTGAGCACAGCCAAGCTGGAACAGCAAGCAATCCCCACAACGATTGACTCTGACTCTTGCCTGGCTGGAGGGAGAGAGGAAATGGCCACCAGACCATGAATGAGAAAGCTTTAGCACCAGTCAGTGGTAAATCCTATTCCCACATACCCAGAAGAGTAAGGACTTGCTAATTTGCTCCCAGACCTACACTGGACTCACAGACCAGAGCTTAACATTAATCTGTCACCCTCAGAGACAATTCACATGTGTACAAAGGAGCTGCTTTTAGAAGATGACAGACACATATTGCCCCTGCCTTCTGGTGGATCTTTCAGTGTAAAGTGTACCCTTTACAGATACACTGTAAGCTCAGTACAGTTGGTTGTATTTCAGACACATAAAACAAGACACAAATTGAAATCTTGTTTTATTTGTGTTACCAAGCCTCCTCCCTTGGCTTTCCTTTCATTTGGAAATGCCCTGGGCTCTTATAACTGATGACTTGGTATCACATTACAGCTGAAGTTGTAGACACATAATTAAATCAATACATAATACAACTCACATGCTACTGAGGGGACCCTGGACTTTTGGGTTGAGCATGAGATTTAAAGCCAGGAACTCACAACTGATTTCAGTTTGACTTTTGACTTGTCTATTACTATCTTTGTCTTGTACTTCACAAGGCAATTGAAAGATTTATTCTGTTGATGTCAGCATGTGCTTTGAAGAAATAAAGTGCTATTTAAGTGCCAAGTATTATTACTTATTCAGTAGTCTTGCTTCTTACGCTAGTAGCATTTGCACAAAGCATGCCTAGCTTTTCAGTCAATTTTGCTAGTTTGGTTTCATTTGTCTGTTTTATTCTTCAGGAAATATTTGCTTGGCAGAAATTTTGGTTTATGGTGGTGCACATCCAGCAGTAGGAAAGCCATCCTTTGCACTTAGATCATTGCTAGCATGTTTACAGGCACACCACATAATCCTGCTCAAAATAAACCTTTGCAAGGCAGTGCTCAGAGAACATGAACACCTATTGGTATCTTAGAATTTGTCTTCCCTAATATTAATCAGAGTATAAAAACTTTATTTAGAGCTAAGGTAAAAGCTTTGTGTACCTGGGCATTATTTTCCAATGTTCCAAAACACCTTTGCTCACCTGTGAACTGCAACACAAAGCTTTTCTTCTCTGTTTGGCTATATTATTTCTGTTCACTTTGGAATGAACAGCATCAAAGGATCTTTTGAAAAAACTTCTGGTCACACATTCATTGTGTTTTAATTTTCTTCTTCTAGACTACCACCATCAGAGATCTTACTGCCTCAGCCACCTTTCTTTACTTTTTGCAGGGTTTGTTGTGCTAGAGGCTTTAGAAGTTAGATTGTTCTAGCACTAACTCATTCCTTTTCTAAATTCAATGTTTACATTAGTCAGCATCTAAACATATAGTTTATTTGACTGTTTAATGACTTATGAAAAAATTGTTTAAACCCCATACATTAGTAGAGCTGCAGAAGAACATACATCACTCCTCCTGATCTTTATACAGGTACTTGTTTAGATATCTATAATAAACCCAAATATCTTTTATATGTCACTGCTGTGCTCCCTCAGCTTCCTAAAGCATGATGTAAAAGGAGCTGTACTATCAAGAGCAGTTTTCACAGTTAAAATTACATAGATGAAATTTTCACTTTTAAAATACTTCTACTTAATCACGTCCTTCTCCTTAATGAATATTAATTGTTATACAGAACAATAAAGACTTTGTAATTAGGCAATATGGTTAAAATGTGGTTTTCCAGAATAAAAAAACCCTTATGTGTGACTGAAATACGCAATTAGATCATCAACAACTTTCCTGAACTTCGAGTACATCTTTCCCTTCCTTGTCTGGTTTTCTTGGCAGTTTCTGATGTTTCTGTCAAAAAAAAAAGTTTAAAAATGGCCCAAATCTCATACTGTGCACAAGAACTCTCACCATGATGAAGAGAGAATAATTATCACTAGTATAAGGGAGTCAGGCACTCTCATTTGTGTTCCTTAGGGCTGTTTATTCCAAGAGATTATGAAGACACAGACTTGAGTGTCTCCTATAGAAATGGACATGACTCATGTAAGTACACACCAGACACACCACCAATCAGTTTAGATAACTACTAGTTAGTTATCTAAAAAAACTAGAAAAACACTAATTAGTTTACTCATTGTCCCAAAGCAGAGTCAAAAGTGCAGTCAGTTTTCTTGAGAACCTCATGTACTCAAACCATTATCAAGACTTCAAGAAGCTCAAGAAATGGTACTGGATGTTATATACCAATGACCAAAAATTCCCCAATTCATTGCTAAGAGTTGTTCTTGGTCAGCTTTCTGAAAACAATGTGCTCCTTTGGTAGTGACATGAAGCCACTGATGTGCAATGCTACCTGCCAGCATGTCCTCCTTAGCACTGCAAGGATTATTCTTTCCAGGTGAGTCACTGTTCTTAGAGGGTTGTCAGCCTCTTTCACTCAGAAATAGGTTCTTAAATATCCCAGAAGAATTTCTCGCACATCACTCAAGTCTGTAAAGGTATGTTTAAAGGAATTTAAGTTAACTGTGTGCCTGCTCCCATTCTGATGTCTTTCTCCTTATGTACTATGCTAGAGAAGGAAGAAAAAGTAGCCATGGAGAATTATTTCAGAGACAATAGGAGCCAAGAGCCACCAATGCAAATAGAGGCAAATTATTCTCGTACCTCACTGAAGCAACACTTCTCCCCAAGTTCCTGCAGGTGCAAGCATTAACATCTTATACACAGGCAATGCTGTGCAAAAAACCACTTCTACAACTGGCCTCCACCTCCACTGCACTTGTGTGATGTGCACTTCTCGCTCACTGGGGTGAGTGGATGGCTTCCAACAAGTCCTGCAAGGGCTGTGATTCAGACTACAGCTTTTTGCCTATGGAAGAGTCCTGTGCAATCTCCTTTACATACAGAGTGTGTGGGAACAGCACCCCAGCCTGAGCACGGCCTCAGTGTTCTTCTCCAAACCCAGCCAACGAGGAGGTGCCTGTTTGTTGACCACTTACCATCCCTGTCCAAGTCAGTGAGCTGTGCAGCCTGGCCCCATGTCCAGTGGCTGGACACCCACCTGAGAGCTGAATCAGACCTGCCACAGTTCCCAGCATACACCAGTAATTCCTCACCCAGCACAAGGAAGACTGTATAAAAATTTTGGAAAGTTATCTGGGAGAGGAGACATCTATTATTCCCTGTTCAGTTAACTGCCTTGTGCAAAGCACAACTACCTTATAAGGAGGGACCAGCAAATACACCATAAACCTGATCTCTGTGTCTTAGAAAAGCCTCAGTTAGAGAAACCAAGTCCCACATATCCCAGGCAAACTTGTCAACCATGGAGCTGCTGATAAATCAGAACTGCATTACTCTCTCAGCCTTCCGAGTCCCACAAGCGAGACACGTGGGGAATACATATATTTTATATACTCGTTGCAATGTGTCTGGTGGCTTTGTGCTTCAGCACCCAGGTGAAATGTGTGTGTGCACAGCAAGGCCAACACAAACATCTGTAAGCACAGGATTTTGTGCTCCCTACATGAAAGGCTGACATCACATGGAGGGAAGCAGAAAGTGTGAGGACTGCACATCACGTCCTCAGCTGCACTGATAAAATTGCATGAGAGGCAAGGCTGTAAAACAGATTACTGAGGCTGTGACCATTTGAAAAAAAACCCAACAACATCCCAAACCAACCACAAAAGCCACACAGCAAACTAGTTAACCCTTTTCTGGAGTCATTTTCAACTGTATTACTTTGAAAACTCAGTTTACAACACAGCATGGGAAGCACTTCTAACAGCACAGCTTAAGGAGCAGCAAATTTTGCTGTAAAGGACAGGAGCAGCTGGCCAGAGGCAGCAAAAACTTCTAAAGCCAGTTTTGCAGCTGAATTCACGATACTGTGTAACTAATTTCCTCATATAAAACTAAATACTAGAGTCAGGTTTATCAGCATTGTCACTGTTAGATCTTCAGATGAAACCTGCCAGGACCTGCCATATCCACAAGATCATCTGCTTTTTTTCCTTTCTTTTAAATCATGTCCCCAGTTGAAAAAAAATGGCTAATAAATGGATACTAAAGCTAAGATTTAAAATTACTATGCCTTATCACTTGCTCCAAATGCTTCAAATATAAAGAACAAACAAAATTCAACCGGAATTTGGGGTTCTCAGCAGTTCTGACAACTTGGGAGTCTGAAAATCTGGTCCTGAATGTATGTATGTAGGGCACGGATAAATTCTTATTTTTACACCTACCCATAAAGAAAAAGCAAGAGACTGAAATAAGGAAATCACTGCATACATTTAGATGGAAAAGTATCTTGTAAAATGAATAACTAGGCAAGAAAAATCATTAACAATAGAGCCATCTGCTGTATTTCAAAAAAACTACACCAGCAAAAATTCTGAAAATGGTAAAATGCTTTACAACCTGAATTTTTCACTACTCTGTGTTACAAAAAAGTGATCATAATGATTAGCACATCGGTTTAAATAACAGGAAATGTGTACTTCTTACACCTCTTCTAATTAAAAGTAATATTTAGTGGCATAATACTGATCCTGTGTATCTAATGATACTAATTGAGATTGTAGCTGAGCATAAAATCCTCAAATGTTTTCCATTCCATTTGAACCAGGTAAGTATAGTATTGTGTATGGTGACAATCAGGTCAGCAGCAAGATGAGTATTTATTTAAATACTGACAAGACACTTGCTTATATTTTTCTTGCTTAAAAACAAGAGGAATTTCAAGCCTGAAGAGTTTACAGAAGGAAAAAAAATAGTCAGAACAAAAAGGAGGGGAAGTTTAGAAGACAGACTAACCTGAGTGGTTCTTAGTATACCTTTACACTTCCAGAAATAAACTTGAAGAGCTCTCTTTCTAGTATGGTGGAAAAAGCAAGTGCCTAACAGCCAATTCCCAGTTTTGCATCTTAGAGATAGCATTAAAACACAGATCTAAAAATCCTGGGTAAACTAGGAAAAATTGTACCAGCACAGCCCCAAAGCCGCAGACAGAATATACTGCTGTAAATCTGGGCTCAAATGGGCGCTACAGCTATGCAAAAAAGTAACCCCTATAAAATATATATAGCCCCTAAAAACTCCACAGGAACATGTTTCTTAGCTGAAAGGTTCAGAATAAAAGACAGACAGACTCCAAGCATCAAATTTGATGTAATCAAGTTTTCAAAGACAGGGAAGACTGAATACCTTTTGCAGTGCCAAATAATTGCCAGTAGTGAGTGCCACTACTTCTGAGTGTGCCAGTTAAACACCAGTTCTAAACCAGTCCACCCCAGTGCCTGCTGGAGCCTGTGGTGTTCTCCCCCACTACATTTCCTATACAACTGGTTTTCCAAACTGCACTCTCAGAGGTGGTTAGAACAAATGATCACAAGCCAAAAATGAGAAGTGCCAGCATGAACCTTCACAGGGACGTTCCCCTTGCATTTAAAATAAGCTGATGAGCCATTTACCTACATCATACCTGTTGGTCACCACGATTGCCTCAATAAGTGTATCTGCCCCAAATATGTGTCATTATTGAATATACCAAGGATCAGATGTTTGACAACAAATATTACTTGTTCCTACAAATCTTGTCATTTAGCAGTTTTAAGTGTTATTTAACATTTCATTCCTGTTTTGTAAGTTATACAAAACAAGTGACACTTCATCATTACACCTGCAACTTCAGTAATTGCTACATAACAGTTTTTTCTGCTATCGACAAAACTAAACTTCCACGACTAGAATTTTTAAAGTGTCATAAATAATATAGCACAGACTTTCTTGGCTTAAAAAGAAAATCGTATATATTTACCTGCCATCATAGCTATCATACTGGCTTTGTAGACATTAGCAAGGGATCCCAGTTCACCTGTTGCCAAGATTGTTTTCATATGAGCTTCTCTACAGGCCTTACGGCACTGACGGATCTCCTTATAGAGACCTGTGGATAAAAGCATGAGAAAATGATCAAAGTTGCCTGAGAGACATTTTCAAGTATGGCTGTAATTTCCACTTCTGGATTAATTTCCAATCTTATAATTAGTCATAGCACTCAAGAACTTAAGTTTTGTAAGTTCGATAAATTACATTACTGGAGGTAATTAACAATGCCATGCAGTTTCAGACTTTACTTAATAGCTATTAATGTCAGTTCTCTCAAAACTACAAATGTGCACAGTATGCCAAATATTCAAATACATCAGGAGTAAATATGCTATGATAGTAAAGACTGATTTTAAAACAGCTTTTCCAGCAATAAATATGGCAGTACATTGTATCAGCAGCCAGGGACAGTTATGTTTTCCTGTGCACATCGTGTCCCTTTCACCCACATTTGCCAAAGTGTTCAGTCTAAAGGACAACAAAGGTGTGACCAAGTTGTACAACCACAAAAGTTAGTGCCACCTGAGATACCATAACATATGGCACTGAGGCACTGGGACCGGGGCGCTCTGGTTAATTTTCTCTGTTGCTTTTCTATTTGTGCTTTTACTATGGGGTTGACAATGTCCTATGAATGCCAACTATTGTCTGCCATAATTGGTCTCTGAATAAAGAACAGTATTTCTTCCCTACACACCTGCCCCATTAAAGGATGCCCACTTTTCCACCACCTCAGCTCACCCAATAGACACGGATGATTGAAGATTCTCAGTTGTTCTGTCTGTGGATGATGTGTGCTGGCAGGTAGTGTGACTGCTCAAACCAGCTTGACACTAATTGCATGTAAAAGTACCTTCCAACTGTAGGGAGGGGGCTGTAGCCTCAGTACTAACTCCAGTGAACAACAGCTGTGAGGATATAATTTCTTTTCATGGAATCCAATGTAAATGTACATTTTGTTGATTTTATTTTGACATTTTTGGTGGCATATCTTAAAGGTAGAGAAAACTTTTCCTCTTGTTACCGAAACCAGAAGAACAAGAAAAGCTGCTTTCTCCAGCTTTTCTCTGGCTTTCTCTCTGGCTTTCTTCAGGAAAAGAGTCACTTCACAAAAAGAGATTGCGTTTGGATCTAACATGAGCAGGGTTATTAAATGCAAAAAAAAATAGCACAGGTCCTTCGTGTTTCCTTTTTGAGTCTCGATTTGATGTAGGTTTCTGGAGCATCATCAATTGATCAATAAAACATGTTAGACTGCATGCTAGTACTGATTAATTCACACCTTTGGTACACAGTAAGAAACAAGGTGAAGCCTGGTTCTTGCTAAGGGACTTGCTAAGGGACGACATTAGGACATTAGCCTGTTGTCTGCTAATATATGTAGTATCACTCTCAGAGGGCCACCCCAGCAATTCCAGCCCTGAATGCCTAGTATGCCAATGGCATCAATGGGATGAAGCAGTGTCATGGCTGGAGGGAGGTCCAGCTGTGCAGCAGCTGTATGTTTCCAGGTCTCACCGAAGGACTGAGGGGAAAATAAATCTAGTATTGCTGAAAAAAATTAGTCTTTATAGCCTGGACTGTTTTAGCAAGACTTATCTAAGGCTGTATTTTAGCCTTCTATCAAAGAACTTTTTGATTGTGTGTTTGAAGATTGAGTACAATTTGTGAAAAAGGACCCTCTTACAAAGGATCTCGTTTGCTTATTTTGCATATTTAAAAATAACCCCAACAAATTCCAGAGATGGTGACTGCTTTTCTTCTCACACAGGAGGATTCTTAAAATATCTCCAAGTGGCCACCTTCTGACAGCTATGCTTCATTAATTTCTGGCTCTTTTAGTCTCCCTATGTTTAAACTTTTGTGGAAGCACTCCTGAATTTTACCAGAAAGGGTAAAAAGATTTTGCTGTGCTCCCCACATTGCATTACCTAACCAGGTTCACAAGTTCTACCCTTTTTATAGTTGGTTATGTCCAAATTTATTCCAGTCTGTGAAAACATAAAACCGTTAGAAAGTTAAGCATGCTTCTCTGGCCATGACACTTTGTAAATCTGAAAGCAGTAGTTTGTGGAGGGGTGGTCTGCTCTGGACAATGTCCCTGCCAAATGCTGGCCTGCACTCCCTGTCCCTGCTGCTCCCTGTCTGCAGCCAGTGGCTGGCTGGTGGAGGTGGTTTTTAAACACGGATCCATGTGGATTTGCTGGTCCTTGAGCTGTGATCCCAGATCTCAGTCTCTCCTCACCAGGGATGTTAGTAGACTGCATTGATATTTTTTTTTTCCCAGAAAATTCTTATTTCCAAGAAGCTTAAAGTGGGATTCAGATGCCTAAACATAGACATTGAGTTCCCTAATGTTCCCTAGAGAGAACAGTAGGAAACTGAAGAAGATATGCATCCTCCAGAAGTGGCAGTGGGAAGCCAAGGGGCTTCCCTAAATCTGTGCAGGGGAGGTTTGGGTTGGACATTAGGAAGAAGTTCTTTACAGAGAGAGTCACTGGGAATTGGAACGGGCTGCCCAGGGAGGTGGTGGAGTCACCGTCCCTGGAGGTGTTTAAGAAGAGCCTGGATGTGGCACTGAGTGCCATGGGCTGGGTGACAAGGTGGTGTTGGGTCACAGGTTGGACTCGGTGACCTCAGAGGTCTTTTCCAACCTGGCTGATTCTGTGATTCTGTTTCAAGGGGTCCTGGGCTTCCTGCGGGACGGCCTGTGCTGCCAAAAAGTCCATCACTTAACTACTCAGTTCTGCCAAGCTGGACAGGAGCAGGATCAAAGCTGCACACTACACTTGCAGGAATATCTGCCCCTGTGCAGTCACTGACACAGCACACACCGTTTCTCTGGTTAGCAGGAGTGGCACAAAGATTTCAGTAAAGTCTGCAGGCATGTTTTCAACTGTGAGGTAAGATCATCATGAAGAGGTTGTAAAAGACTTTTCTTTTGACTGTTAAAAACAAAGAAAATAAAATCACAAGCTCTCAAAGCAAATGGCCAGTAGTGTGTAGCATCCTGAACAAAGCACCAACTTATCCATTCTAAAAGCAGTCTAAATCTTAAACCAGGGGGAAAAAACCCTCAAAACAAACCAACAAACACACAAAAAACCCCAAAGCAAGCCAACCTATATAGAATACACATGGAGCCAGATGCTCATTGATATAGTCTGTAGCAGCTCTACTGACTCAGCTGTTAAAAGTGGATGTGACATAAGAACTCTTCTACTTTGCACCACTTAAGGTACCTGACAGCTTTCATGAACTTCAGATCTGCTTTTGCTGGATGTATTTAAAAAAGTCAGGAAAATCCTGATTTTGTAGGTAAAAAAATACTTTCTTAGTTGTGATTTTAATTTCACTGTTACAAAACATAAGTGATGGAAGATGTCCTTTTTGTGGTTTTCCTAAAACTGTAAATATTTAGAACATTATATTGAATTTTAGCAGATATTAAATATGTCAAAGAAAATATTCTTTCCCCTACACATTTCTCAAGCAAACATCCCTGACAATTTCTGCTATGATCTGTGCTAGATTGTCTAGACGGTCTTTTACTTTGGCCTAATATATTAGTCCTAAAAGTTATAAAATAAAGGGAATAATCTGAGTCTCCTACAAAAGAAATTAAAATATTATGGGGGGGGGGACTCCCACTTCTTCATTTTTTATGGAATAGCTCTTCTCCAAAAATGTGGTGATAAAGCCACTTCTTTTTTTTAATTCAATTTATTTGGTGGTTTTTGTCTAGTCAGTCACATTGACTGATGTTAAGGGTAAAATCTGAGATGAGGAGGGAAGATGTTTTGATTTCTGTTAGACCAAAAGATCAAGGTAATTGTGATGGGAAACTGGAAAATGAGCTGGAGTCCCTTCTGTCTGGCATGTTAATGGCAGGTTTGTTAACAAAATGACAAGCACAAGGCTATCAGCACAACACAACTCTCAGTTCTGCTCTCAGCCACATATGTGCAACTCCAGGCTCCAGTGATTCACAGGAACCTGGAAACAGCTCTGCTTCAGGAGTCTGAGCTGCTGCTGACAATGTAAGACAGAAATTCTGCAACTGGACTCCAAGATCCCAAGTCAGCTTGCACATCTAGAAACGGTAAATCCAACTATAATGTTTCTGCACAACAGAAACAGTGGGGTCTTTTCCAAGTCTCTGGAGCAAGGAGTGTATTTTCTCTGCATTGTTTATGAAGTATGTTGCATAGGATCCCAATGCCTGAACAAAGCCTCTAAACTCTCAGCTGAATAATTTTTAGGAGAAGTGAAAAGCAGTTTTCATAATGAGGTTATAGCTAATGTGTTTCATGGATGCAGCCACACCCAAACTTCTTAGAGTATAACTGGTTTTTTCCCTTTTCTAATAGGAAAATCCAACTGACACAGAGCAAACAATGGATTAACAATTCTGCTAAAGCCACTGAGAGTGTTGTCTGCCCAGGTGTTTCCTACAAGCTATGGAATTAGAAGTAACATTACAGCATCCCAAACAACTTCAGAACGTACAGCAAATTCAACATATTGGTAAGAGGGGAAAAAAAGCTAAAAGGTTGTAAAAGATACATAAATTCATAAACTTAGATCTCATTTAATGTTATTTTCTGATGTAATTTAGCTGTCCAATGAAGCTGCTTTCATATTCATCAATATTAAAAAGATCTTAACAATTACTTCATAAAGATCTAGAAAATACATTCTGAGTGTCATGAAGAGCTTCAGGAATATTCAAATGCTGCTTTAAAAAAACTTGACATAATTGGACATACACTAAAATATTTAAGAACCAAACAAGCCTTTGAAGCAAATCACGAAGCAACACTATTCTATCACAGTGACCCCAATTATTGCACAAGCAAGAAGAAAAGCTAAAAATGAACAGTAAGATAAAGCACTCTACCACATACATTTTGTCAATAACTCCTGAAGTTGTAAAGACTGACAGCATGAGAAAACACTCATAAAAATTATTATTGTTATTGTTGTTGTTATTATTGTTATTATCTTAGCATAAGCAGAGATTCTGTTATAATTGCAAGGCACCTTTAGTTGATGAACCACAGGCATCGTTACTGCATTGGAATTCCCCATTTTATGTAATATAGGGATTCAACCTACAAAAGACTTCCTCATCCCTCCTTCTAGATTCCTTAAAAGTACTTTATACATTGTTGAGCTTCATATTTAATCATCAGAGAGAGGTGAAAACCTGCATGTTCACACAGGTAACACAGGAAGTCAGTCACCAAAATATTCAGACCACCTAATGAAGTACTTTTTTTCTGGATGGGAAAACATTGTCATTTTTCACCTTGTGGCACCATTATCTGCATAACCTGCATGGCAAGTAAATTCTGTTCCTGAGGTAGCTTTTCTCAAACATGCATCACAAACAGATTGACTTTCATTAATAAACTTAGAGGAAACATTTGGAAATAATTTGAGTTCTGCCCTTGGCAAAAAAAAAAAAAAAGCCATTGCTAAAATAAGGATGGCTTTCAATGTTGTCTTGACTTCAGCTCTGAATAAAAGAATATACACACCAAATTAAAAGCCTCCCTAATTTACTTATTTAGTAAACTGACAGCTTTATACCATGTCTATCATTGCTATGTCTGTGTACTCCTCCCCTATAATATGTCACCACAAAACCCAATTCATCTCCCACGCAGAAAAACCCACAAATTTCAGTCACCAAAACAAACTGGTTCAATACCAAATGCTAATTGAAGGAAGACCAAAATCAGAAAACATGATCTATTACCACGATGACTGTATTTCCTTAACGAAGCTCAGGTACCAGAGGTCCATTATGAAGTCTTCCAAGCAAATAGGATATTATGGCACTGCATTATACAATTAAATGGAAAATTTACTCCAAGACAGTGATGTGTTTACCTTCACATGGAGATTAGTTATAGGAGCACTGTCAGCACTTAAGGCAAACCACTCACAGTACATTAAGGAGGCAATTAGAGCAAAAACCATCTTCAGCATTATTGTTCTTAGTAATTAGCAGTAGTCTACAGACACCAGAACATCAATAATAATACAAACAGTCAATTTGTACTCTCAACTTTCAGGAAAAAGAAAACAACTAAAACACATATTTTTGTCAAGAATTGAAACATGTATATTTAACAAGGTATCATCTATATTAGCAGCCCTTGGGGCTTTCTACAAAACTGTTCAAATAATTAGGCTTTCACTTGCTATTTTTTTAACAGTGTACACAAAATCCTGTAAAGGCACAGAATAATAGACCTGAATTTTCAAACCACAAAGCCATTCTGCATGCCCAGCCTGACACACTTGCAACAGCACTCTTTTAAAAAAATGCAACCCTTTGTCATAAATTACTTAAATAGTTTTTCTTTAGTTCAGAGCCCCAGATTATCACTTCCCCCTCTTAGGGGTGTGACCAAATTCTTCAAGGATTGATGTGGTGTTTAGGGGAAGGGACAAACATAGACCCTGCATACAAGGACGTGTCCATATACAGATATTCATTTACAGAGGTTTAGGTTCCTTGCCAAAGGGTGGGTACTCACCTTCCCACTGGCCAGTCAGCACCAGACTCCTGCTAATGACAATGTCAATCTCCCTGGCACCATATTCCACAGCTAGCTTTATTTCAGCCAGTTTGGTTTCTAGAGGAGTTTGACCAGATGGAAATCCAGCAGCCACTATCATGAAAGGGGATGCAGGTAGAGGGAAGGAACGTTTTATAATTAACCATAAAATTGCATATACTTATATTGCACCAAAAGGTTTGAAAGTTATTCTCTTTTTTATCCCTACCATGATAGAGAAAAATCTAAAGGCACTTCATCCTACTCCCTTCCCTCTTCACCCACAAGAACTACCCTCAAAAACCAATGTCCACCAGGACATTAAGTGCGTCTTGTGAAAAGATTTTTTACACGTCTTAAAATTTTCCAGAGTGGCCTAAAAATAATGCAAAATATTTATTGTTTCCAGCAGAACTGAGCAAACAAGAAGTGAACTTAGATATGAAGCAATACATACATGCTTAATTCTCTCCAATTCTTCTAAGCAGTATGTCAAGTTAAATCATACTAATATTGTTTAACAGCTAAATCCCAATTATCAAAAATTGCTTTCAATGAGGTCTCCTTATGTTTATGATGTTTAAGTACAAAACCTAAAGGTAACTTTGGAAATGGAAAAATAGTGGCTTTTTCAGAGATTCTCTATCATATAAATACATTTAGTATGTATTTTTCCCTTACAAAACAATGAAACAACAACAAAAAAAATCATCAGAAAACTTTAGCATTAAGCACCTTCTTAGTTACTGGCTGGGGTTAAACCTTGACACTTAGAAGCCAAACAACTGATAGGGAAAATAAGCCTTGTATTAAAAACTCCTATTATTATCATCATCTTGATCTACTTAGTGTATACTGATACTTGTCCAGCACACTATCTCAATTCCTTCTATTCAGGTGAGGAAAGCACTGATATATTTTAAAGACCTCTTTGAAGAGCTTCTAGCAAAACAGACTTGGCATTCCTGATAAGCTTGAAGTTGAAAGAAAACAAAAGCTTATACCAGAAGAAAATCCTCCCCTCCATTCCCTTCTTTCTACCCGCTACCTTTTCTACTTACTCCCTGACACAAAAGCAAGCCCAGACTTCTGGATTTTTTAACGTTTTCATAACATCAAAATATTTAGTTAGATACTTTTGAATAAAGCTTACCTGAAGCTACTGGTATGTTACAACCAGCAGCCTTTAGGGCACGAACAGCATCGGTGACTCTGGCAGGGTACACACAAACCGCTCCAACAGTAATGCCTGCAAAATCCACTTTTCAGGGCACATTTCTGCCTTCTCCACTGCAGTCCATATTATGAGCATGTGTGCATTGTTCTCACCTCCCACTTCTGCATTCCCACAAGGATATTAAGCATCTACACCAGGGATGTCTTGCCCAAATGGTAGTTCTCCATACTGTTTCCTCCCTAATGTCCCTTCACCAGACCCATTAGCGGGAGTTAAAACTCCAAGACTCTTATTGACAGGTTCACAGTTTAATGCCAGTAAGTGCAGTCAGTACATGTTTAATCAGCAAATTAGTGCAAGAGAAACTGCACTGCCAAGCTCTGTTCACACTTGCTGAGCCACACTGAGCCCAGCAGCAATGGAGCAGCCTTTATGTTAATGCATTTCCAGTTAAAACGCTATTCCCTCAAAGTCTCAGCTAATTGACCTGATATTTAATACTTCAACTGTCTGAAGAGTCTATAAATCCAAGTTTTAAAAAACAACTACTCTTTGATACTTTATGTCTATGGCTTATACCAGAGGCCTGATTCCCCTTTGGTTCTACACCATATGACTTCAATCAGTGGACCAACGTCTGTTCTGAAAATTGAAATATAATGAGGAAATGGAGATATTTTCTTTACAAAATACACACAACAAAAGCTACCATACCTTTATCATGCATGTCCAAGGCTTTGAGCAGATCCTCTCTAATAGGATGCTTTGCTTTAAAACAGAGTCTTTGAACATTTGAAGGAGTATCATCACCTGAAAGAGTGGTGAGGTCTATGCAGGTGACAGCTTTCAGCAGCCAAGCAGCCTACAAAGGGAGCAAAACAAGGAATACAGTATTTCCATTTACATTTCCAAAGCCAAACTGACTTAGAAGATGCAGGCATCAGAAGCCCGGATCTCACTTTGGCAATGAGGAAAAGTATAGGATATAATACAGAAGATACAAAAATAATAGACAAGGTTGTCAGGTATTTGGTCATGTCTTGAGCAGTATCTAATGATACTAAAAAAACAAAGGATCAAATTCCAATTTTTGGTGCAAAACCTAACTACCAAATGGGACTCTGTAAAAGTCAGAATTTTTATCTGGAAAAAAGCATCTTGTTGCAAATGTAATTCGCTAAGACAAATCACATATGTAAGGAACCTCACTTATAATATGCCCTGTGCTGTACAGTATGTCTGTGTCTTTAAGGCACAGGAAATTATACACATTTCAAGAGAGGCACAGGTTTGCAATTGACAGGACCCAGATGGGTGCACACAACAGCAATTTGCACACTTGCATGTTTGCATGCTTATCCTGCTGTGAGAGTGAACTGTGGAATCAGGGGGGGTTAAGAACCCAAGCTTCTTCAAACTTAGGGTCTAGAATCCAGATGTTTCCACTTTCTTTTGTGTGAATCAGGAACAAAAAAACCCCTCTGTAATTATTTGGTGCAACGTAAAAAAAAAACAAAAGCAAGAGCTAAGTGACAAGGCTAAAGCACTCTTCAGATGAAAATGCTACTGAATTTTAAGAGACTTATTAATCAGAGAATGGAACAGAAGCAAAACTAAAAATTTTATGAGCTTTTTGGCTGAAAAAAAGTTGAGCTTAAGACTTTATTTTGAAATATTTCTTGAACGTCTTCCAGCAAATGCTCATTTACAGTGACGACTTCACTAAAAGCTGACAGCTCTTACTGGGCACTTGTGCAAGGGGAGAGTTTGCAATGGCAAGGTCCATTTGAATCCATGAAGCCCCTCTTTGAATGCTCTGCTCTGTGACACTGTTCAGTACAGGCATCAAAGCTTGTTTCTGCATGGAGGTATTACCCTGCAAATCTTCTGTGGCTGGCTAGCCTACAGAACTTTCACACTTCACTAATGGGAGTCTCCTCTAGGAACCTGCAGTAAATGTTACACTGAAACCTGCTTGGGGTGACTGAACAGAGTAACGAACTGTCACTGGCCTCTGTTAGTCTAAGCTTGACTGCTTGTTTCTAAGTGATTTCTCCTTTCACCCTAAAATACTTCAAAAGGGTTTTTTTCACTTTAAACGGTTTTACGTGCCTTTTACTTGGATTTTTTTATCCTTTGTTCAAGGGAATTTTTGTCTCATCTCTCATAACATAAATCATAAAGTCATCAAGAGAGATGTAGCCCTGGAGTTCCAAGAATTTGAGTTTTTTAAAACATGTATTTTGGGAAACAGGCTGCAGAATCGAATCTGGGATGTTCCTTACATTCAGACATGCAAAGGTTCAAAATCATCTCTGAAATAAACAGCACATAACTATCCTGCAATGAGAGTGTTCAAGTACAGAAGAGATGTTTCTGACATTCCTCAAAGTAAGACCTTGCTGAAGTACCAATGTTTCTACATAGGAGAATGGAGAAGTGTTAGTAATAAACATTTGTCCTCCAGCTGTCTTGTAGGAGTGACAATAAATCCCTTCTTCCCAATGACTCTTTGTAACCAAAGCCTGTGGCGCTCTCTGTCTTTGCTACTTACACAGTAATTCTGGTCAGCTCAGCAGACTGACTTTTTACCTTACTGCACCTGCAGTACCTGAGGACAGCCAAGGTTATGGAATCTCACTGATGCTATTTCCCAACTCAGAGCCACTGACTGATTAACTTGGTATCAAGTAACTTTTTATGCATAAGAAACTCTTAAGAAATCCTGAGCTGGATAACTTTCCTCAGTTTATGTCCGTTTTCTAATTTAATCATAACACACAAAGCACAAACTTGCAGGAAGGAAAAACAGTCAGGAAGCTTTTTTTTTCCCATCATCTCCTAGTAGGATCTTACAGCTACATCAAATTATCCCCAAACTGTCATCCACAAGGTCTGTGCTCACTGTGATGAGCTTCAGCCACTCCAGAATGGCTGCACAACATGCTGGACTCAGGATGTCAACTATTTTGAACAACTTTTTTAAGAATTAAGTGCAATTAAATGATTCTTGCTTTGTTCTATTGTGTCCCACTGTTAAGACTGATCCTCCATCGTCTCCTTCTCCTTCCTCTTGCTTTCAGGTTTTCAGTTACTGCTGCACATTAACTACTTGTTTAGTGTCCTTCCCCCTGCCAAATGCTATAGCCAGTCAGGATTTTAGAATTTTAGGTAAAAACTAGTTAAGCAATAAAATCACACACACTGGGAATGTTTAAGTAAAGAAAAATCATCCGGGTAGGTCAAACTTGACAGGAATCATGATCATATCTTACAGCTTTAAAATTAAAAAAAAAAAAAAAAAAGAAGGCAGCACGCAGAGAAGTCTGTCTGGGAAACAGAATAAATGTGGTTGGATAGTAATATACAATGTAATCCACTCATGAATAAAGATGACTTAAATCCATTTTCAGTTTTGCCACTCATGAGTTATAAGGTTTTTAACTTGTTTGGATAAATGCGTCACCTTATTCCATCCCATCATCATCAAATACAAATTATTAAAATAAGACATGGACAAGCACATCTTTTAAGTTTACATGTATCTTGAAAAAAATTCAATATTACAGCCTGGAGAGGGAGAGTGACTGCTTTAAAAATACAGGAACAGAATGCATAAGAGGAGCACTTACTTGCCAATTACCTTTCAAAGTTTTCCATTTTTTAATTTGTTCCGCATGCCTCACAACTGCAGGTCGATTCACAAACACTTTGGAGAGCCAGCCAAGTTCTGGGGGGTGAAATGAAAAAAAAAAACCAACCTCTCATCTATTTCTGTGTTCTTTTAATACATGGTGTGGTACTTCAGAAGAAAGTTGTAGCTTGGTTTGGAAAGTCTGAAGAGCACGTTGTACTTTCATGTCCTTTTCAGGGCTTGTGTACTTATCACCTGTACAAAATAGCAGGGACTTCTGCTGGGGTATGGTCCAGGAACTGGCTGTTTCACACAGCATGGTTTGGTTGCCATTACAACTGAATTAACTTCCCACTGATGAGAAGTTTCTTTTATATGTATGGACTAAGAAGTTTCTTTTATATGTAGCACGAAAAAATCCCACCCACAAAAGTCTTCTGCATTGCTTGCTGATTTACTTCTTGATTCTGAATAAATGGCAATATTTATTCAGCTCTCTGCTTATCTGCTGGGTCCTAGGATGCAACAGCATTTTCTGTGTAGGTGAACCTTTGTTCACAGAAACTGTACCCCACATGGTCAAAAAACCCTCTGGACAAACCCAAGCATTGAGTTTGTTATTGTCTGGAGCTAATTTTATTGAATTTACTAACTGCAGGTCTGCAGAAGTACTGAATCAGTGGGTGACACACCCTCCTGGAAGCTGCTTAGGATGATAAACCAAAGTAATTTTTAACATTAATATACACAAACTCATGGGAGTACCCAGGAAAAAGAAAACAAAATACCTTTCAAATCTCTCACAACTCAAAACATAAATGCTTTTTGTAAATACTAATCATATAAGGATTCCATGAAAATAATGTGAAAACAACATTGACAATCATTAACCATCAATCATCAAATCACCATCTATCATAAATTATAATCACCAGTTCAGAATATGGGCATGGGCATAGGTACTAGGAGATAATAATTCTGGGTGACTGAATTAAGAGCATGTTATCTCTGTGAATCTTCTTTACTACTGTATTACACTTGCATATCCCTTGAGCATATTGATTAAAAAAAAAGGTTTAAAACTTAAAAAAAAAAAAGCTGATAGCCAGAGTAATTTTGTACAGAAATCTTATCCTCCATTTTTTTCTTCCTACTTGATAGCTTTAATAGCCAAAAAAATGTAGAAAACTAATATACCAGCCAAAGTATGTGTAAATACAAGCTCATTTTCCTAGACTTACAAAAAGCTGCAGAGAAATCAATTTAGGGTAAGGATGACTCAGTGGAAATGCAGGACAAAAGCATTACCAGCTAAACAAAATCTAGTTCTGAGCATAGTAAGCCACTTGAGAGTTCATGAGGGAGGAAAACACAACTAAATAAATTAATAAATGAAAGAGGGAAACACAAATTCTGTTATAATTCTCCTACTATGTATATCATTTAATCATAATACAATTTATTATTATAACTTTTGAACCCTACTGAGCACACAGTGACCTCTCAGCCTCTTTGGAAAATGTGATAAAATCAAAGAAAAAAGTTTAGATGAGGAATTCATCTTACAAGGAACTCATCTCACTCTCTTACAAGGATCCTTTCAGTTAGTCTACTCTAATCTATTCTTTCTACATTATTAAAGACAACCAAGAAATCCAACTAATAATTAATTTATAAAAACTTCAGCCTTCTGTAGAAGAGTCTGAAAGAATATGAAGACAGCGTTCAGTCTGGTAAATAAGGAAAATTCAAGTTTGAGATGAAAATTTAAATGAAAGAACACAATTTTTTTACCATGAGTACGTTTCCTCTTCATTAGTCATTATTTGTAGAGGATTCAGTCTGACTCATCTTGTTCTGGGTTGGGTAGAAACACACACAGAGCTGTTGTATCTACCCCACCTGATTTTGGAGCACTGCTACTCAGAAGGTCTGAGAAAGGCCCTTTTCACTGTGTAACACATTTTACCTTCTGTTTTCAGTAAGTCAAGGCTACTCACAAAAGCAGCTGACATAGAAACTCAGTAAGGTCTAATATCTAATCTTTGGGCCTGAGCCACAGGTTTCCTTGACAGACCATAGAATTTGGATCTCCAGGTATTTTTCTGAAAGTGGGATCTCGAACCACTACACAGAAATTAAGGAAACAAAATTAAATAATTTAACAAAAATCAGAACTCCATCCTTTCTGTGCAACTTAATGTGAGACATGATGTAGCTTACTACAGGAAATAAAATGGTATCATAAAAATTGCATGGCAAGGAAGGACAAAGGTTCTGGTAATATGCAGCAGCAGATGGAGACTTCCATCTAACACAGACCTTTTATTCAAGCCCATTTTTACATTAATTAAAGCAATGGGCAAGTGAAAACAAATATGTCTCAGTGTAATTGTCTCAAAATAGACTTTCAGAGTTTGCCATGTGAAGTCTCACCAAATCTTTCAATGTAAGTATCTCTATTCAGCAAAACCACTCACAATTCCAGCTTCTTTTTTTTTTTTTTGCATAAAAAATCAGAATAAAACCATTATTTGAAATAGAACTGACTGCCTTTGGATTCTCCCCCTCCCTCACTCCCCCAAGCTTTATGATTTAGTATCTGGCTAAGGAAAACTATATTTAATTAGGCTCATTAACCTTGCAGTGTGAACATGTCTTTTTTTTTTTTTTAAATAAGTCATCTGCTAGTCATCTGCACAGTCATGTGGCTTCAGGGATGAAAGTAATTAAAGCAGTTACACTACAGCTAATTAGCCAATATTCTGTAATCACTCTTCAAGTTTACTTTTTTCTCTGAAGACATTTGAAAAAAATCATATTCAATTTCTTAACAGGAAATTCATCTCCTCTCTTTCAAGAACACGAATCCAAAAAAACCTAAGCATTTCCTCAGAAAACAATAAATAAACCCACTTCATTAGGATAATTACATAAATATCTAAGGTACCTAAGACATTCCTCACAAAACCGACTAAGCTTTCCAGAAGCTTTAAAAAACTCTTGTCTCTGCCATCCCTTCAGATGGTGAAACAGAAAGCTCAAGAATGCCTGAGGCGGCAGCTTCACAAGCATTTTAAGGCAGCACTGTCCCCAAAAGAAGCTGCCCCCCAACTGGTTATTTCCATTTCTGTGCCAGAAACAGCATGTGTGCCCTGCTCTTACCATGAACACATGATAAATGAGTAGGGGAAGTGATGAAAGCTGTTATTTCTGGAGAAGTGAAACTGTGTCCTGAGCCTTCAGTGGAACATGAGGTGGTTCAGCTGGACACAGGCTGACCCCAGCTGGCCATGCAGAGCTGAGCAAAGCCACTGAAGAGAGAAAAGGCTTCAGGACCAGGTTTTGTTACAGTTGTCTTACCAAGAAAGCTGTTTGGAGGTTATTTTCCCGTAGCAACACTTGCTGTGGATCAATAGGTCCATATTTGCAGGTGTTTTTTCTTTGCATGACAGAAGTTCAGTCTCCAAGACATCAGCATTGAGATACTCAAGGCAGGACACCAAAGCATGACCCCTGAAATCAGTTCTACTATCTTGTGACATTAGTGAAATCACACAAAGCACTTGGAAAGCCCTTGACAAGCTTTTCCTCACAAAATGAGCTGCAGAACAATAGGGGCTGGTTTCCTGCAGGTCCAAGTCACTGTTCCCTCTTCTTCCCTGACTGAGACTTCTCCTTACTCCAATAACCCAGCTGTCCTGACACAGTCCTTACAACCAGGGACTAAACAGGATGTTACTTGCATAAAGCTCAAAAAAGCCAGTTGCAATGAAAATTCATGTAAATGCTGATCTGTGTCTGCCTTTCCCTCAGCAGAGGGCCTAATTTGGTCACTCCACCCAGTGCCTTACTTATTTCAGAGACATCCACCTGTCCTTCCAATTTTATTAAAATTATCCAGCAGATTCAAAAGGTTTTAGAAAGGAACAGTGAAGAACCAGAGCCACAGTACAGGCTAAAAATAGGTATTAATATATTAGAACAGATTTATGCTGTCTTGAAAAGGGATGCAACACTTCATTATCTAAATGCCACTTATCAACAGGCTAGCTCTCACATGTAAATGGCTCAGAAACACCAACTACAATTAAAAATATCAATTGAAACATAATGAATGTATTTATGGCGCTTCAACTTGAGGGTCTGAGCAACATGGATAGATTCGGGGTTTTTTTAGATCCAAAAACATTGAAAAACAACTGCAACTAATTACTCAGAATACATACATATATGTATATATATACATACACAGATACACATGTACACACAGAGGTAAAAAAACCCACATAATTATAGAATAACTTGGGCTGGAAGGTCTCTGAAGGTCATTTGTTCAACCTTCTGTGCAATGCAGCAGCAGCACTGAGCTCAGACCAGGCTGCTGAAGGCTTTACCCAGTTGGGTTTTGAGAGTCCCTGAGGATGGAGACTGCACAGCCTCCCTGGACAACCTGTCCCACCAGCTGACTGTTCTGCACAAAGAGGTTTTTCCTTATGCCCAGTATGAACTCCTCTGCCTCAAGCCAAGCCTGCTGTCTTACTTCACCTCTACAGGCACAGTTGTGAAGAGCGTGGCTCTGCCTTCTAGATACACTCCCTGCAGGATGAGCTGGCTGCTGTCAGGACCCCCAGAGCCATTGCTTCCCTGGGCTGAACCAGCCCAGCTCCCTCAGCATTTCCTCACAGGGCAAAAGCTCCAGCTCTGGACCAACTGTGGTGTCCCTCTGCTGAAGTTCTGACAGTTTATCAATCTCTTTTTCCTACTGAGAAGCAATAAAATTGGACAGAGTTTTCCAGGCATGCTCTAGTAAGTGCTGGGCAGAGGGGATGGTCCCTCTCTCCCTGTGAACTGCTGGCCACATCCCTGCTGGTACATCCCAGGAGATGCTGGCCATTCCTGCTGCTACATCCCAGGAGGTGCTGGTCATCCCTGCTGGTACATCCCAGGAGGTGCTGGTCATCCCTGCTGGTACATCCCAGGAGGTGCTGGTCATCCCTGCTGGGACATCCCAGGAGGTGCTGGTCATCCCTGCTGGGACATCCCAGGAGGTGCTGGCCATCCCTGCTGGTACATCCCAGGAGGTGCTGGCCATCCCTGCTGGGACATCCCAGGAGGTGCTGGTCATTCCTGCTGGTACATCCCAGGAGGTGCTGGTCATTCCCGCTGGGACATCCCAGGAGTCCTGGGATTGTCCTTCCCGGGCAGGGCTCTGCCCCCGGCCCTGCTGGATGTCTGCTGACCTATTTCCCCAGCCAGTCTGGGTCCCTCTAAATGATCTGGCTCATTTAGTCTCATTTGCAAACTTTACGAGCAAACAATCCATTGCCCCCTCAAGTCACTAAAAAGACTGTTAAACAGGACAAGTCCCAGGCCAGTTGTCTGCAATACCCTGCTTGGTACCAGCCTCAAAGCAGAGTATGACCTGTTGACCATCCCCTTCTCAGCCCAACCATCCAACCAGGTTTTTAACTATTTCAGTATCCAGCCATCCAAATGTCTCAACTCAGATACAAAATATTGCAAAAGACAGTGTCAAAAACCTTGCTAAAGTTGAAGTAAATGACATTCACTGGTCTCCCCTTGTCAATACATCCAGTCATTTTATTACAAAAGGCAATTAGGTTGTCAGGCAATTTACCCTCTTACCAGTACAAATTATAAAACTAGTAGATAACACTGCTTGATTTTAAACTTTCTACTTTGCAATTTTTTTCCTCTACCCAAGGTAAATGTCTTTCTCCATTACTTCTGAAGTTGTTGCATCAAAATTGCATCTGCAGGGAACAGAAAACCATGTCTGCATCCCCACAGTCAAACCAGAGGAGTATGTTACTAGCTTACATTTACACACCAGATACTCGTTGATACATTTCAATATTTAGTTGTGAAGTGGCATTAAAAGTTGCATCTGATACTTTTTTGAAATGTGACAAAACATGAAACATCTGGTCTATTATATTTCAGTGACCCTGTGAGCAGAGCAGGAGAGACAGAGTTCTTTCAGCCCCTGAAGGCATCATGGGGAACTCACATACACAAGAATGACTCCATAAACAGCCCCTGTGGAATTAAAAACTTGTAAAATTCTTTACCCAGCTTCTTTACATGACTCTCTGATGGCAAATATATCAGTGTATTAGGCTAGTGATTCTGTGTGCACATCAGTGTCTTTATCTGTGTAACACGTACCTGTTCTTTAGTATTATTATTAATATTACAAATACAAATGCACAGTGATGGGAAGGAGAGGAGGATTAAGGACTTTTATAAAAATGTATTTATTTTACGAAAAAACCCCAAACACATGGGAAAGCACTACATACCATGACTTGTGAAGAGTTTGGCATGTTGTTGATAAACAAATAGATGCTTTCTCATGGTAGCAAGCATTACATAGCAAGCACAGAAACAGCAGACCCAAAAAAGAACTCATCTAATATATTTTTAAGTAAAATGTATTTTACCACTAGATGTCCCTGCTCGAAAACTATAATCCTACAAAATGCTGTGTGAGATACAGGGTAAATCACTTGAATTACTCTTAAAGGTGCTGACACAAGCTTGCAAAACCTTCAAAAGCTGAAGTGCCTAAATCACAGAACCAGTGTATATTGTTAGCAACCAGGAAAGCTAAAGGTAAGGGTTTAACATGTTCTTTTTGAGGCACAGCATTAAGTCAGCTATGTTAAGGGCTGTATTAAGTACAAATATCTATTTAACAGGAGAGCAAATGGCAGGGAGATTCAGTTCTCCTTTAAAGGAGCCAGCAAAAGGCAGCTGCTAGGAACTGCCACTGAAACGTTGTCACCACACCATTCCCCTTCTACACTTGTCCTGAACATCTAACCCATCTCATTTTGACCACAATTGGTTTAAACAAAGAATCACTGGGAATGTATGGCAACAAGTATCTATGGATAAGCCAGGGCAGTGGCCATTCCAGGGAAATCAGCTGCAGCTAGAAGAGTCCACATGGTGCAGCCCTGAAGAGATGCGTCCCTCTGTGCTCTCTTAATAATCTTGAGCATTAGGTGACTCTGCCTCTTGGGCAGGGAAGGGCTACTTACAGGAGAAGGAAGAGTTATAGAAAGCATTTGGAATATACTCAAAGATTATTTTACTGGGTGCAAACCCCCAATGATTATGTTGTGCTGGTCAGCTGCACACTGAACACTTTTCCCTTGACTATGGCTGTACTACATGATCTGGCCAAATGTTAGAGAGGTCACACATGTCTTCCACTAGACAGCAGGGCCTTCCTTACATGTGTGCCTCTTGATGGGTGATTTTGGTAAGAACAGAAGTGACTTCACATTCAAGTTTCCGGACTCCCCACACATAACATCAATTAATTGCAAGACTGAATTTACAGTAAGAAAAAGCACAAGCACACTAGCTTAAAATAACTGGAGTGTATTTGCAAACTTTTGTTCTAGTTTGTTTTCCCAACAGACATCGAAGTTTTGTCCCTACATTATTAACACGTTTCAGCAAAAAGATGCTGTTCAGAGCCTGCAGCTGAAACTCACCTGTCCCTACAAGAAGCCCACAAACAAGCACATCAGAGAGCAATGAGACAGCTCACATCTCTGAGATTCCAGGGAACCAGAAGTCCACCAACTCTCACTTGTCCACAGGTTAATCATTTAAACTGCATGTTAATTCTGTAAAAAGTGCCTATGCTTGCTCTCTGGACAGGAGTGCAGGCACACGACACTGACTGCAGCACAGCTTCCTGAACTCTGCTGTGCCAACTTAAAGATCAACCTGTTCTACAACAGCTCTATGTATGTTTCCCACTTTCCATGATGCATCTCCTCCACCTAATTGTCCGCTTACTCATACTGACTAAATTATCACACCTTAAAGGCAGAAGGTAGGAAGGCTCATAACTTTAATTCATTCCACTACTCCAGCTGGGTCTTGCTGGGTGAAGTGAGAGCTGTAGCCCTTTTTCCTTGCCCAGCAGTGAGCAGAAAATAAATTCTCCCAATTGCTCCAGCCAAGGAATAGCAGAGAAACCCTTTCTTGGCTGGTCTCTGCCTTACCTGAGGCACAGCCACCTTTGGGCTTGGAGACCACCTGGAAAATCCCCATCATTCTTCAGAAAGCAAGCAACAAGGAGAATTATAAGAAGAGGTGAAGTCCCAAGTTGGTGGATAAGAATCCAACCAATTAAGCGTTTTGAATCTCTTGGGGACCAGGAGAGGAGGGAGGATCATTCCCCGAGAACAAAAAGGTGTGTAAGAGAGGACCGAGTCCAGCTTTGTGACAGGATCGGGCTGTCCAGCCCCGCAGCCCCTACAACTCGTCACCCTAAAGCCGAAGTCGTGCAGGACAGGGAAACCTCAGCTTGTGTTTAACCTGGAGCACAAGGAAAACCAGCCTCCTGACGGCCTCCCGCTTCCGCGACACGGGAATACACTACAGGAACCGCAGGCCTATTTCTGTTTGGCTCTCCAGATACGCGAGGTGGTGCAGCTCGCACACACCGAGGTGCCCCAGCCGGCGGCCGCCCCCGCCCCGGCGCTTCCCGCCC
>WEIV01004817.1:93297-138977 GCA_013390005.1 Calyptomena viridis
GCCCGCCCGGGGACAGCACGGGATATTCCGCTCCATACGTGATCCCGGACCTGCCCGTTTGGGTGCTAATGAGTCAGGGCGGCTTCCAGTTTCTTCATGTGGAATCTCTAAGGAAAAACTCCTGCCACACGCGCACGTGGGCTCGATGAATTTTAGCCTGTAAAAACCTGTAGTGACAAGCTGCAAAAATGTACCATAACAAACTTCACGCTTTTTCTCCCAGAGCTGTAAAGACATAAATTAACATGAAAAGGTATTAAACGTTAATACTCTCATTACATGAAACATCTTCCCACTTTAGCCCTCCTTGCTCAGTGCTATCAAAGAAACCACAAATTCTCGACAGCATCGGGTAGAGCAGCAAAGGGTCATAGCTCTGAAACCTGAGGACACTATTTTTCTTGCTTTTCCCACACCAAAACTACATGTGTGCTCCGAGAAGCATGTGTTGGAAAACCAGCAGTCACTCTAAAAGTATATACCATTTGCACTGTGTACTTTTAGAATACATAAAAGCAGTGCAAAAGTTACAAGCTTTCATGTACTTTTGTTGCTTTGGTTTTTTTGCAGGGGTAATTTTTTTTCCAGTATTTTAGTAGCACTTATTAGGTATTAGCAGTTTCATTTTGATGCACCATGGAGCAACCTGTAAATACAGAACTGGAGACACAGTATAGTGGTGGATTTGGGAATGTTAACAGTTGGGACTCAATCTTAAAGGTCTTTTCCCACCTGCATTTCAGAATTATATTCCAAATGGCTCTATGAAACACTACACAGCCTACTTCAAATATGGCACAAACCTCACAACCTGCAAGGAGTTATGCCAAGGGGCAAGGTGCTTGAGTTTCTTGTTTAAAACACATCCTTCAACTTACAAAATGAAGTTTCTAAGCTGAAGTATGAGATTTGAGCCCTCATGTGCCTTAGTGGAATTAATAAGACTGAAGCAATGACCTGTAAATCAGAGGGTTGCAAGGTGCTCGGTTGTAGAATGAAATTCAGGTAAGTGCACCCTGAACACCTCTGATGCACTAGGAAACCATAAATCATGGTCTCTTTCTGTTCTTCTTACTTCCCCCCAAGCCAGCAGGTGAAGCTGGAAAGGACCCCTGTCAACCACCCCTTCAAGCAGGGCCACATCCAGTTGGGTTTTGAGTATCTTCAAGAACAGACTTCACAACCTTTGCAGAGCACCACTGCCAGTGTTTCACTGCCCCTCGCAAAGGAAAAGCATTTTCTTATGTTCAGATAAAATTGCCCGTGTTTCAGTTTATATTCAAATATTAAGCCTCAGTTTTCTAAGATGACAGCATTACTGTACTCCTGGGGAAAAAATCCTAAAGGACAGTAAGGGCAAGTATGAATATGCAAAATAAAAAGGTGTGTGTGAATAAATACACCCCTGTGTAACTTTCTTCTTTCCATAAAGAACGCATTTTATGTAAAACTTTCAGTATAACATTAAAGGAAATGACAAGTGGAAGAACAGCAATTATTTTCTTTAATGAAGAAAATAAGATTTGTAACCTTGAAAGAGTAACTATTATCCAGTCTGGAAGACTAAACCCAAGCTTTATACATTTGCAGCCAACCTCCGAGGTTTTCAGGTACAACCAAATATTTCAGGCAGCACGTTGAATTTAGGAGTTTTCACTGTTTTTCATTTTAGAGATTCATGTTTACATTCAAACTTTAAAGAATAAAAAAAGACACAAAGCTTACAGATCAAAGAACTTGCCACCCTCTGTACCAACAGTCAAACATTCTTTTGTTTTCCCTCTTTATAGTACCAGTCCAAGATGCTAGAAAGGATTATGTGATTAATTTGGTTGCTTTTCCATTTCATGAACCCAATGCTCAACAGTAATATATGAGTTTTGAGAGGCATTTTATTTAGACAACTGAAAACAGGTAAACATTCAGAAGCAGCATACATTGAAACAAAACCCGAACCAAATACTTAGAAGTACATAATCCCTTCTTTTCAACTAGAGCAAATTTTTCCAACTTTCAAGAAAAAAAGAAAAAGGTAAAAGCCATTGTATCTCTTCTCCGTAATAAAGAAAACACACTACAATGAGTCTAATTGAAATTGGAGAGACTGGATCTTGGCTTTCACACTTCTTTGAAAAGACAGTAGGCAGTTATGCCAAAAAGACAGCAAAACTCTACTACTTGTCTTTTGGGTTTTTATTGGGATACTCAGTTCTCTTACAGACAACACCTAGCCAGTTCCACTGCATTCTCATCAATTACTGCCCATCTTTGCCTTACGTAGAGAGCTCACTCTGGAAGGCTGCTGTTTGTCACTGCTCACTTGATTTAGTCTCGTATGTCCATGTGTCACAGAACAGCTGCAGTTATCAGGCCTTCACTTCAGGAGTTGAGCTGTAGACTGTATCCGAGTTTTCAGAGGCAATCTCTTCTGCAACTAAATAAAAAGGATTTTATTAGACTTCACCTTAGATATATAAGCCAAAGAAGTGTTGCATGGATTGCTGGAAGAGCAGTTCAGTTTGTTTTCCCATTCAGCCTGACCCAGCTGGTGAACCCCACTTGTTGAGCCTGCACAGCTCCAGTCACCAGTCTGACATTTACCTCAGGGTCATTTTCAGGAAAACACATTCAAACGTCTTTTGAAAAGAGTGAAAAATGCCAGGAGATGCTTGTGGAGAACTACCTCTTCCATACTAAAGAATACTATCATCTTGACTGATCTTTTAACACTTAGCTGACAGGTCAGTGCATTACCTATTTCCTCCTCTGCAGTTCCTGGAAGGGTAGTCCTTGCTTTTGCTGCTTCTGCATTCTCCTCTTCTGTAGAGGAAGAGGGGGAAAAAAGTAAATCCAAACAGTCAGTACCTTTAATTCCCCCCATCCAACTTAGTAATAAAAATAGTAATTTCCACTTAATTTAGTTAAAAAAACTGGGCAAGAAATTCCATTAATGAACACACACCCCAAGCTGAAAGAACCAAAGCACAACATAAAACTACCATCCATACTTCTTTCTAGATTCTGTCAGAATTATAAAGGTGGTATTTCATATTTCTTGCTCTTTCACATAAAAATACATCAATTTGCTTAAATACCCACAGAGTGTCTATATTTAAAAAGCTCACAGGCTTTATGTACATTATTTACATGACAGCTTCAAAAGCACATCTTAAATCTATCAGGTATGAGTGGACATAGAAACCCTCAGGAGAAAAAATTGAGTGTTTCCCACTAATTACAGATATTACTTAAACATGGAGCAGCCAGGTTTCATGAGGAACAAGCCCACACTTACCAGGAACTACACATTTCCAAAGACCATAGGTTTTTCCTACTGTTGTCTGCCACAGCCTTAGTGTACCATCCTCAGAGCCACTTGCATATAACTCTCCATCAGGGCTAAATCTCACACAGTGGATTGGACCAAAGTGCCCTTTGTAAGATTCTATAAGAGAACATTTCACAATCATCAATTTCAGGTTTCAGGCAATAACTGAAATAATTAATAAAAGCTGATCAGGAGAAAAAAAAAAACCACTGAAGGGGGAAGGGCACTTTCTCAGTAATTAGCTTCTGAAACAAAACAAAGCTTCCATGAACTGCTATCTCAGCGGTGTCTGATTTAGCTAAAATATTAATGTTTCATTAACTGCAAGGAAAAAAGGTGCTTATTTATTGTACACAAAAAAAAAAAACAAGCTAGCAGCTCAGAATACACATTCTCTGCTCCTTCAATCACTTACTTCCCACACATACAATTTTAAACAAGGACAGGATCAATGAAAAAACTTAGAAATATGATTTTTTTAAATAAATTTGGCCAACAGGTACCACATTTTTCATAAAAGAAGTAGCTGATGTATCTAATGAATGCTATAGAGTGACACTCAAGTTAACACACAGCTATTGCAGCAATACAGAATGTGACTTTTTTTAAAATAGGTGCAAAGAGCTGTTGTATGTAGGTTTTAATTAGTTCTAGAAGAATGTTAGTTATACTGAGACAGGAAAAATGCTTAAACTGATAATATACCTTTTCATCCTCTTGCACAGCATGTTATGCTAAGACCTCATTTGTGTACAGCAGCTTCATTTACTAGTCATTATTAATTTAATACCCATTTCAGAACTCTTTTGATTATAGAGAACAAACATACCTAATTCTTCTCCTGTATTATAGTCATATTTATAGAGTTTAAAATCTTCACCACCTGCAACCAAACATTCTTTAGCAGGGTGAAGTGATGCAGAGTTGATTGTAGCAGGTGCTTCAAATGATTTAATCTGCTCTAGACTGAGGGAGAAAAGTTTGTTAACAAAGTTCATTAAAAAGCAAACAAACCTTGAGAGCAAGAAATTGTGATTCTACTAATCTCAGTTGCTTTCAAGAGAAATAGAATACAACCCCACAGAGTTTCTGAAACAAGTTTTAGTAATTGCAAACCATGCTCATGGAGTTAGAATAAGCAAAACAAAAGCTCACACATTCAGAACTACTTCGGTAATACATTTAAGCATATACCTTTTTTCTTAAGACATCCCAGAGATGTATAAATAATTAGTTCTCTGAAAAGCACTGAACTGAACCCTGGCTGAAACATATTTAACCACAATTACAATTAGTGTGAAGTACAAAAATGGCACCAAACCCTTATAGTCTGGCACTTTACAGACAGTTAGGGGTCACTCTTTCATAAGAGGGAAGTTGTTTCCCACTTTGCCTCTGATGGCAGCTCTGACAGCTTGGTGATTTAGCCTTGTACTGTCAGTTTTCAGCCACAACCAAGCCCATTGCTCAACCTGTGAAAACTCTGTGTACTCACGTTTCTGCACTATGAAAAGCAATAGTCTTCCCATAGGTTATCACCAGTATCTGTCCTTCTGGAACATACTCCATGCTGCTCACTGACATTGCAACATTTAGTGACTTCACTTCAGTCATGGTACTCCGGTCCCAGAGGCTGAAAAGGAAACAAAAAGGGAAAAAAACTCTCAGACTACTTCAGCAAATCGAACAATTTTCACCTTCCATCCATGGCAAGGTCAAAAAAGGGACCTAAAGAGTGTGGTTTGATTCCACAAGTACTTCAGATTTTCAGTAGCTTTCTCTGCATTGTCACCTAGGCCAAGCTTAAGACACACTTCCTTGTTTTTTTAAATGATTTTACATTTGCAGCTTCATGCAATGTTAAATGGTACACACACCAGTTAACTCCTCAAAGATTCTTTTCAAGATTAAAAATCTTTGCTTAAATCCACTAAGCAACAGATCTTTCTAAAGCATGGTTTGAAGATTCCATTCTGCCTTTTTACCTCGCAAGGCAAAGAGGTACTAATGCCAATTTATACAGAGGTTCATTTAAGATAATACAGCTTTCTATCTAGTGGTGTAAGAGCTTTCTAAGCAGAAATTAAATTGTTCTGCTATGATAGGTGAGAAAAGTCTTCCTTCATTAGCTGACTGCTGCATTTCTTTTTCTACAATTTAGAGAAAAACAAACAAGACCAGGCTCTTGTCTATCTTGAGCACTAGGAAACTGAAAATAACTGGAGCTGAAAAGGTGACTCCAGGGAAATGGTAACAGTGACTTCACCCTCCCATTCTTCCTTCAACATAGCAGAAACAACCATTCTGTTTCCACTAATGGAGAGTCTGCTCCATTAGGCATGAGCTGACACTGGTCTTATCAGCCAGAAAGCTGAGGAAGCAATGAGGTACATCTTCCATCCTTTCTGGAGAGCACAGGCTGAGGAAGGGTCTTTGTCAATTCATCCCCCCAGCAGCCAGGTTTATCTGGTTTCAGCACATCTCCTACCCACTGGGGATGAAGTAAACTCAAAACATCACTGGACAAGACATCTTATAAAAACACTAAAGCCAACTCAATTTACCAAGCATGGCAAAGAAAGAGGGCTATGTCTATCCACTGTGCACTGCTGCCAGTTACTCTTCCCAGGCTTTTATCCCATTTGTTGGCTAGTCCATGCCTTGTGTATCTTTCAAAGCTGGATCACAGAAGGCAAGGCAGCAATACCTCAGGACAGGGTGTATGCACAAGACCTCTTCTCTAGGAGTAAGAAAGGCATAAATTTATGTCCCTATGCAGTTCTCAAGGACCAGCTCTTCTTGTCAGGCAGGACATGTTTATGAGGAGCACATGTTTATAACGTAAATGGCAATTACTACAGAATTATGTCTCCCTAACAGCAGAATATAATAATCTAGGATCAAATAATCTGTGTTACTTACAGCCTCCAAAACAAAAAAGGTAACTATATTCTCATATAGATTATGACAATAAATATAATTGAGCTTCTTAGAAAACTGGAAGTTAACTTTTTCTTACCGGACAGTTTTATCATCCGCTGAAAGAATCTGTTTGTCATCACTGCTCCATAAGGCCTTTTTAATGCCAGAAGTATGTCCACTGACAACATCAGGTTCTAAAAACAAAGCCAGATATTTTAATAAATGTAAAAAAAGCAAATAATCTCATGCAGCAGTTTGGGAGCTTTCTTAAACTGTATGGATTTCCATTTACTAGAAACTGTAGAATTACTTCAAACATTTGTGACTTTATTTGTAGATCTTATTCTAGGAACAGGCTAAACGTAACCTGAGTATCTGAATGCCTAATTTTTAAAAACTTCACTAGGTTAACACCAAGATTCTCTAGCTTTGTATCAAGCATCAGCAGCTCAGTATCAAGACTAATTTAAATACTTTAATATGGATGTTTTTTTCTTTCAAATGACTTAATTAATTAGACTTATTTCTAATGAGTCTCCATTGAACTGAAACATTTTATACTTGAAGGCCATTGTAGATAAAGTTTAAGTTATGGATGCCTCATCCCTGGAAATGTTCAAGGCCAGACTGGATGGGGCTTTGAGCCTCCTGGTTTAGTGGAAAGTGTCCCTGATATTGCAGGAGGCTTGGAACTAGATGAGCTTTAAGGTCCCTTCCAACCTGAACCATTCTATGACCTTACTATAGCAAAAGGTTATAGGCACTACATTTGTAAAACCATCCTCAACTTTGCTTTTGTGACTCGTAACAGAAAGTAACCCTTTAATTTGAGAACTTGTATTTAACTCAAATAAAACAAGAATCAGTTCTAAAAGCAGACTCACCTGCTTCTGGCTTGCTCAAGTCATAGATACGTAGGAGCTTATCTTGTCCACCTGTTAACAGATAATTGCTATCCTGAAACAGAAGTTATACAGAGTCAGCTCTGTTTTGAATAAAATACCATCTGAGAGTTAAAAGAACAATTCTTTCCCTCACACAGCTTATAACACACTTACTACATTTAACCTACACTCTTAAAACTGAACAGTGGCATGTCAGATAGTTTTCTGCTTTTTACATGTGTATCTCAACAGGCAAACAAACAGCAAAACATATTCAAGAGCTTACTTCCCTGGTGAATAACATATAAAGGTTTCTCATACCTGTGTAAAATCCACACTTTTGACAATGTGTTTGTGAGCCAATGTGATTAGTTCATCGCCTGACACAGCATCCCACACTTTGCTAAACAGCAAGAGGAAACATTTATATTTTAGAAGCACCAGGACAAATCAACTTGGACAGCCAGAGTTTGTAAGCAATATTTCCTGATAACATTTTATCCTAAGTGCTACAGTCTCACAAGTTATAATACAATTATTCAAGAAAAATACCTTATACCTTTTGGTAAAGCTTTTTTTGGACTATCCCACCACTTTGCTTTATCCTCTTCTTCAGGACCATGCAGACTAATTAGCATTTTAGTCTTAAGACAAAACTTTGTTAAGGAATTGCCCTCTACCAACAAGATTCAACTTGCCAAATATTAATTTATACTGCAAACAGCACAAAAAACCCAACAAAAATCATCAAATAAATAATTCACTGAATTTTTTTGTCATAAAATGCCAAACTGCTAGAAGCAAATTAACTTTCAACTGTGCTGTAACTACAGTGCCAGAAATTAGAACTGCATAGAAAAGTTACTTTAGCAAACCAGTAGGGTCATTAGGTGTATCAAGAAGCAGTCACAGTTGTTCATTAGGCTGGAATGAACTGTAACTGTTTTCAAGATGCTAAAAGTCTAGGTTTTAATTTGGCTAGTCAAAAATAAGCTAAATATTATAGTCAAAAAGAACTAAAGAAAAACAAATGAAGCAGTAATTTACTACAGCTGTGTCATGTCACCAAAGAGAACTACAGATTAAAATCAAAATATAGACCATACAAACAGTTAATCACTTACGCTGTAAAATCTGCTGCTGCTGTAGCTGCTTTGGTGGCATCCGTGTTCAAAGTGGCACCCCAAACAGCACCTTTGTGACCCAGGAATGTGCCAATCCAGTCCCCTGTGTCTCCCTGACGCAGCATAGGCTTGCCATCTTCACAGAAACAAAACCAAAAAGTCAGGTAACATGATAAAAGCTCTTTTAAGAAAGAAATATTCCCATGCACCGAGATGTGGAAATGCCCATGTTTGATCAAGCCATTCTTTGCAAAAGTGTTTAGCTGAATAGCTTTGCAGCTGTACTTGCTGCATGCATTTAAAGTGTATAGACATTATAATATTTATCTGAATGAGGTAAATCTGCTGATAAAAATTTTCTTTAGATTTGTGTTAAGATACAAGGGAGGTGAAAAGGAGCATTTCATTTCTTTTTACCCAAGTTCTTTTCAGGCAGGGCAGATTTGGATTTTTACTTTGGAACACTATTATCAGGCTGTCTATTTGTAATGAGATACGTTTCAAACATACAGAGAGATAAAAATCGAGCAATAACACAAAGCTTTTCCTATCATTATTTTTTTTTCGCGAGGGGCTATCAAAGAGTTCACACAAGATGTAGAGCTCAACTGGAAGCACTTCAAGGCAGAAAGTAAGTCCTCTAGAACTTATTCATACGTAAGATTAACATATACATGTAGGAAGAGGAAATGCCATTCACACTGCGAAGAGCGTTCTCATCATTCCGTGTCCAGCAAGGCAGCACCCTGGACAAACGGGAGCCCACTTTAAACCTACAACCGACGTGCACGGGCGGCAGAAACGGCAAATTTAACAAATCAACTATTTTGGAGGCTTCCCACGCCCTCAGCAGTTTGGATCCCCACTGGGGACACCTCGACACTCCCGGGCTAACCCGGCACCACGAACGCCGGCTGTGTCCTCCCCTCGTCATTCCACAGCCCCCGAGCTGCTGTCCCCCTTCCCGGGCGGGCAGGGCGGCCCGCACACCCCCGGCATGGCCTGCGAGCACCGCGGCTGCCGAGCGAGGAGAGCAGAGCCGAGCGAGGCGGCCCGTCCCGCTCACCCTTGCAGGCGCTGATGAGGAAATATCCGTAGGGGGTGACGCCGCTGAAGGCCAGGTCCACCACGGGCCGCGTGTGGCCGGAGCAGGTGAGTGGAGTCTGCCTCATGGCCATGGCGGCGGGGCCGAGGGCGCGGGGCCTGGGCAGGGACACGAGTCCGGCGGCCCGGCTGCAAGCGGCGGCGAGGGAAGGGAAGTGACGGCCAGGAAGCGCTTCCAGGCGGACGCGCGTCACGGGCGGGGGCGGTGGGAGATGCCGGCGTTGCGGCGATGGCGCTGCTGCCCTCACAGGGCGCCGTCGGTGCCGCTCCGTTCGTGGGCACCCGGCTGCGGCGCTGCGTGCGGGGCACCCCAGTGCTCCTCTGTTCTGACTGCGAGATCTTCTCCATCAGTCCCAGCCCTGAGCGTGCTTTTCAATCCGCGGAAATCGGTGGCAGTTCCCGGGTCGCTGTGTCCAGCTCCTTCCCAGTGCTCTGTAGCCCTGTGGTGCTCTGCACCCTCAGGCTCCTGTGAGAAACGACTGCTCACCATAAAATGGAAATTGTTGTATTGGGACAAATTCCGGAAGCAAAGGATTAACACTGCCGGGTGCACAGAGTGAATGCACACCGAACTATAAAATGTAATACGTTTTATACAATTTTTCACACAGAGGGCGGTTCTCAGTTTGTGATAAAAAAAAAAAAAAGACTTTCTAAAAGCATTCTTAACTTTCCTTATCTCTAAACAGAAAGTTACATTTCAATGGCAATGGTTGATATAGGGCTCGAATTTTATTACCCCTTGTCAAATCGGTGTCTGGCAAACATCTTCTTAAACTAAAGTCTTTAGAGTAAATATCTGTTTCTTTAAATACTCTTAACTACTCATAAATTCTTACAGACAATGCTACGTTGGTCTGCTTCTAACTAAATAAAATATTTAACTACTTTTAACTACTTTTTAACAAAAGTATGCAATAAGCAAAATACAACTTCATATTTTTCACACTCGCAAAGCAGCAAAGGCAGCCCAGTTCTTTCTGTAGGGCTCAGCTCATGGCTCACTGCGGGGTCTGACAAGCCTTTCCAGCCGGGAAGGTGATAGGAAAACCCTGAAGGGATGTCGGGATTTCAGGGGCACTTCCACCCAGCTGGGTTGGCACAAGTGACAAACTGATGGCAGTGTCTGACTTGCCCTCAGAAGTGTCTGAAGGTGGCATTGGAAGATGTGTCACCAGCCCAACTGGAAGATGAGGGAAGTGGTGTTTCTCTCAACAGGCTAAAAATCAGAATGATTGACAGTTTGACAAGTGACAGATTAACTCATCGCCTTTTTTTCTTAAAGCTTGCAAATGGGAAAAGCATTTTAATCATTAACAGAGAATGGAATGTTAAGATAACTTTGGTCTTTCACAGCTTCTCTATTTAAAGAATGGGCACCATGTTTCACTTTCTTCTGATATTTCATTTATCACCCCAGAGTTCTCAAAAGTAGCTCCTAATTATTTTGTGATTTCACGACCAATTTTCATGCATACTAACACTGTAACTGACATTTCCAGGTTTTCCACATAGAGCCACAGATTACAATGTAGACCTTTTCAGTGCCTCTAAGATTTTCTGGATTTTTCCTAACAGTGATACCAGCCTCTCACTGTACTTTGAGGTTTATTTGTAATGATTTCATAGCTTTGATTGATTTCGTCCTCTGTTAAATGGAGCATGTTTTTTCACCTGCATAAAGCAGCCATATGACATCCACTCAGGAAGACACAAAATCTGTAACAGGCAGAGAAAGAAAAAAATATTTCCAATTTGCCAGTAAGTAGCTGAAAATCAGGAAAGGAGAAAAATGGAGATGTGAAACTTAGAAAAATCTAGAAATACTAGAAATCCCACTAAGCCAAGCAGAACTATAGGGTAGGCAATTAGGAGTCTAGACTTAATAGTGATACAGAGGGATATGCCTTCTTAAATTGAAACACTGCAAAGCAGAGAAGACCTTTATTATCTTTGGCAAATATGACTAAAGGCATACAGAAATAATACTGAAAATAAACCTATTTACATTTTTTCTGACATCTTTAATACTGAGAGAGAACATAGTAACTGGAAGTATCCAAAGTCCTGAGCCTAAATCAGGATTTATCACACATCAGTCAGTCAGACAGTTTCTTTAACAGCAGTCTCAGGCTTTTTTCCTGCTGCATTCCAGGATAACTTTCTGCATCCCTAACTTAACTCCAACTAGAAATCTCTCATGCTGCATTTCTTAAACTGAGCATGAGGAGGGGAAATACTACCACGAAGCACATTTGTGGTTGGGGAGGGAGAAACGTTGCTGTGGAGCCAGTGCAAGTGGAAGGAGAGGTGTGTGGAGGAGGAAGTGTTCCAAACAGAAGCAAGAGCAGGGGTGAGAAGGCAAGGGGCCAAAGACTAGGAGAAAAAGGTGATGCTGAACAGATCAAGCATTGCCAGCAAGCTCTTGCTGAGGAGGAACATCCTACTGTGGTAATTTCCATCAGAAGTACTTCCTCTGCTCATGTTCAGAGCTGATGTTTTCCTCTGTTGGAGCCTGACAGCCTTTAGGTGTAGCTGCAACTTCTTTGGAATTTCCTCCACTAATGCCCTGCTTTTATCTCCCTGGTAGCACCTCGATTTAAATAGTTTATTCCCCACAGTCTGAGCATGTTTGTTTTAGAAATACAATAATTCTATGCCCTCAGGCTAGAGTGCTTTTAATGCAGAGATTGTTAGAGAAGATAGGACCTATGAAACACCTAATTTTTTCTACTAGGTCTAGAGATAGCCCAAGAGAAAGAAGTAAAGATGAAAAAAGTAATTACTTACAAATAAAAGTCTATCAAACTTAAAATAAAAAAAGAGATAACACTGAGTTTTATTGTTTTAAACAAGGTGATCGTGTATCATTAAACATGGTGATTATGTATCAGATTCCAATAATATGACAAATAAAAGAAATGTAATTAAAAATTATATTCTAAGTTTCATATTTGTCTATTTATTATCTGAATAACTGTCTTGTATCCATCAACCCCAGCTTGTCAGGAAGTAATCAGGACCTTGTAATTGTACAGAGTCATTTACCCCATTACTGCATGGAACAATGAGTATGCCAATCACAGAGCATCTGGGCAAGATTCTCTTTTACTTAACATTTGTAATTCAGAGCATCTTCTTGATTAACCATCTTTCCAAAGCCAGTGATTGAATTCTCCCAGAAATGTTGCTGATAATGGATAAAGCTTCCAAGTGAAAGGTCATGATTCTAATGCTTTGATTAAAATAAATAATACAGAGACTCAATTAAGTTGAGGGTATTTATTATATATATTTACATTTCCAAAGATGCCTTTCTTTTCATGTTATGTTAGATATCACACTTGGAAATGCATTCTCTTGCCACTGAGTGGAGCTCCTTACATATTTATTAGTACATTAATGATCTAGTTGAGATCTACTGTAAGGTGACTTAGAGATGATTATTTCAGCTTGGACCTGTCAGCTGTGGACATAGCCCTTGAGCAGCTACTAGATGTTTAATTCTCTACAATAAATTGCTAAAAGGTAAATAGAAATCTCTGTATGCCACATGAGACAGCAGCAGGGCAGCCCCTTTGTTAGCAGGTCTTGAATATGAGTTATTTTAATGAATGGTGAAACATTCGGTCTACTCTGTAGGCACAGTGATGTTGTCTGTTAAATTTTTCTTTGGAGAAATGTCTTCTACCAGTTTGTGCAGTTAAAAAAAAAAAAGGAATAGCTGTTTGCTGAAGGATGATGTGTGCATGCAAATGTGTGAGAGCAATTGCAGAGCATGTTGCTGTGCTTTCACCGGGGAATAATTAAAAATGAGTGCCATCCTTGAGCAGTCAATTATTACTGAGTAACAAGATGAAAGATAAAAGACAGATGTAATCATATTTCACAAATAATAGATCAGGATGCTTCCAGTCAAAGAGTCCTTTCTAGATCAGTATTTCACAGCAACTCACCGTATTTCTTCTAGTTCCCTGCAACTTCCTGTACCATAGATTTCGGGAATGTGGGTGCTGGACCACAGACACTGTTCTGTTGGGTGTGCAAGGCAGTAGTTTGTGTGTATGAACAGAGGCCAAGGGCATGAGACAGGGCAATGGGATGTGGAGGAATAGGGAAGGATATGAAGAGGAGTTTGAGACACCAGCAAGGAAGAGAAGTGGTTTCCCAGGAGTAATATAACACATAGAAGCTGGATAGGAGGGGAAATAGGAGACCTACCTCAGAGTCCAATTGTGTACCTCATAGTTGCACTTGTACTTTTTTCCTGTCTCTTCAGATGAGAGCAGATGTAAGATTACTTCTTTAATCACCATGTTAGTGCTAGGATCTCAAAAGGATTTGCTCTTCTCAGAAGAATATTATTCAGGAGCTTTCCATCTGTCTGGAGGGCAGGGATCTGGCACATTCAGAGCATACACCAACTATGGAATGATGAAACCAATAAGGAATATTTAAAATTGGTTTATCTCTGCTATAATAGCTTCTCTGTTCCTCAGTCTTCAGGTCCCTTTCTGTCTTTTGAAAGCAAAAAGTTGGTAGTGCTGGCCAGCTAGAGGGGAGAGTGATAAGAAAGATAAAGACATACTTAAAAGTCCTTAATAAGGATAAGAAATATAAAGGACAAACTCTAAGTAGTAAGTGTTTTCACTGAAAAGCTGAGTCACTGGAAAACCAAAGGGACAACAATTCAAGAAATTATTAAAAACAAATCCAAGAAAAGGAAATGATTCACAGTTTCTACCCAGATGTCTTCAGAACATACTGTTGCTAAAATTAACCCTCTGAAAATAAAGGAACTTAAAGTAAATATACATATATGTTCAGTGTTGAAAAATGTAAAAACATGGTTGGGAAAGCCCAGTCAGGGCCAATATGGGGAAGTCATACAGAGAGGAAAATACCGTGTCCACGTGTTCTAAATCCTGTACCAGGACTGTGCTCAATCGATCCATTTATTAGTACAGAATGTTGAAAGAAGCCAATGAATTTAAGAGTCACTCAGAGAAGGAACAAAGGTTCATGAACAGCATTACAGCAGCTCACACAAGGCTTGGTGGGATGGGCAATCTTGAACTGATAAAGGGGGACATGGGCAAGGGAAATGGAGGGAAAGAGAGATACATAAGTCTGTTCCTATGCTTAGGATTCTCATAGCTCAGACAAAGTGAAACAGCTATTGTGACGGGGCTTTTATGGGTTTATACATTTATAAGGGTTTGATACATAGTTTTGTTAACTTTCATATATACTCTCTGTAAACAGACTGTTCTAGTCTCTCCCCCCCTTTCCCATTTGGTTACTCCTGACAATGTTATCCCTGCCCTCAGTCGTATCCCCTCCTCAGACCCCTCCTCCCTTATTCCATATTTGTATCCCAGCTCCCCCCTTCTTCTGGTCCTTTCCCTATCAATCTAAAGTTACTCGGTCCTGGATAGGGTTGAGTAGAAGGCCTCTGGCTTCTGCCCCTGTCTGTTACCTCCAGATCCCACCTTCCTTTGTCCCTAGTTGGTCCTTTATCTTTCCCCTCCCCTCAATTACACCCCCTAGAAAAGGTTGAGCCCGAGGGTCCTGGGTGCTCTCTGCAGTAGGCTGCCATTGGGACCAAACCCCCAATAAACTGAACTCTGTTCTACCTACTCAGAGAGACATTTTCTGCTTCCTTTAGCAAGCAGTGGCTACAGGTCCTTCATCCTGGAGTGCTGATTAGGTAAAGGGCGAACTGACCACACTCAAGAAGCCTCTTGCGAGGTGTGTGGCAGGGCGTACCACCTAACTAGTGGCTCCAGAGTCGCCGGAGTGCCCGAGCTCTAAAGAGGAGAGACTTTGGTGCTCTGGTGCCCAGACATCTGCCCCGACGCCCTCAAAGGTGGCTGCGAGCGAGCCTGGGCTAAAGCAGGGTCTGAGGAGAAGCCACCAGAGAAGGCACAGTAGCATGTTATGGGTATTTTGGGTGCTAAGTTTTGGATTAAATATGCCATTTCTGTATTTGCTTTCTTTCTAGACCAAAGCATGATTGCCCAACAAAGGAGGAGACATAGGAGTAACATAATATTATTTTCCTACCTCTTTTCAAGCCTCATGTTGGAACCATTTGATAATTCAGGCTTGCTAAATAAATATTTACCTATGCAAAAAGAATTTCAATTTATAATAAAACCAAGTGTAAAAGCTCTACTAAAGGAGAATTAAAATTGTCTGTCAGTTTGCTTGCTTTCCAGGAAACCATTTAGCAAAATTTGTATTCTCTAAAGATCATCACATCCGTAATACCTCTCTCTGAGCTTACTGTACTGTAAGAAACAGTAATGCAAATTTCCAGGAATGGGTTTTAGCTGACTTAATTCACAGTTGTAGGCTGTTTTAATGTTTTCACTTGGAAGATGTTTTTCACAATACAAAATGTTTGTCCAATGCAAAATGTTCTAGAAGAATAAAATAATTCAAACATCAGCCTCTGAAAATCAACCACAGCAGTGTTAGTCCTACTATCCCAGGAATACTTGAACTGATCCAACAAAGACAAGTCTATGGGAGCAGACAGAACCATTGCAAGGAAGCAAGTCAGTGCTGTTGCATGGCTGCTGTGTATCACTGAGGGAGGTTCTTCATAGCTGGAAAAAGGTAAATTTTCAAGAAGGACAAAAGAAGGATCCAAGGAACTGCAGTCCAGTCAGTCTGGTTGTGTTCTTGGGAAAGCTGTAGTGCTATTTCTAGATGGATGACAAATTACACCTGACCAACCATACTGCTTTCTCCAAAAAGGCAACTAGCTGTGTGGATGGGAGGAGAGCAGTGAATACAAATTGAAATGTGAGAAATTCCAAGCAAGGGTAAGCAAAGAAAAAAAAAATCGCTGTAGCAGAGATGAAATGCTGGAGGAGGTGCCCAGAAAGTTGATGAAATGTCCTGTCTTGAAGATATACTCAAAACCTGACTGTACAAATCCCTGAGCAACCTGATCTGCATTGTCTCTCCTTTGAGTAGAAGGTTGGGTGAGGTTAACTCTGGAGTTTCCTCTCAGCCTATGTGATTTGATTTTCATTCCTCTTTCCTTTGAATGATGATTTCTGATGTCTTCACCACACATATTGCCATCAACATTTGAAGATGAGTCAAAACAGCTTCCAAAATTGTCATCTTGTTTAAAGCAAAACATTATCTCTTCAAGGACTGGTGGGAGTCACCTGTACATACTTTATGTTTAAGGATTGACCTGATTCCTCAGAAGCACATCTTGCTCCACTGCTTAATTTTACAAGTCCTTCAGCTTCATGCTCAGGGTGTTATCTCACCTTTTCTAATCACTTTTTGAACAATAATGCATATCTTCATCAGATTCTGTTTTTTAGCAGTCACTTGCAAGTGCAGTTCTTTTACCATGAATATCACTGGTGTAAAATAATCTAATTTCTGATAAATAAGACTTAGTTTGTAACTTGACTGTGAGTCTCTCTTCACCAGACACCAATTTGCTGGTTTATCTGACCAAGTTGTGTGTTTCAGAGTAGAGCACAGCAGTGTTGTTCTGTTACTACTTGTACAATAAATTAGATTTGAAAAAGTAGAACTTCCTTTCTTTTTAAATGGAAAGTACTATGTGGTAGACTTCTAGGACACACCAGAAAAATAGGTGTAGCTTGAAAATAGAGGATAGCAAGAAAAAGATAACAGAGACTATTCATATGTTACATGTATTTGTGTTATTTAGAAAAATTACTAGATACTATACAATTTCTTTGCACAGACAGCAATTCACACTATTATCTCTGCCCTAAGACCATAAATCCCTCAACTTTTAAACAAATATTGTTGCTCTTCAGAGACTTGAGAATATGTTCCAGTTCAAAAGAACTTGAAGCCACATTTGTCTCTGGACTGAATCCACCAATGTCATCAGTATTAGGTCATGGATTAATTTGGCTCATGGTATTATGCTTGGACAAACTACAGTTGTGGGGTTTTGGTCTTTTGCCATGATCAAATTTTGAAATAAATTAATAGCACTGATGGTAGAAGACGATGACTGTGCTGTTACAAGTAGGAGACAGAACAGAGATTTACAAAAGTTTCCCTTTTTATTAAGATTTCTTGAAACAAAGATTATTGTCCCAATATGCATAACAATTATATAACTGCAAGAAACTGAAAGTATTAAATTTGAGCGAGTCAAAAAGATAAGAAGTATCCTCATTACTCTTGAGTAGAACTTTGCTCATGAGGCTTATACAAGTATTTGGAAATTCATTAATGCAATGAAGGTACGTGCCAGTTGGGTTTCTGTGAGACTTGCACGTTTTATGCTGCACATCACGTAATTGTGCCATGCAAAATACGGAATAGGATTCCCAGAAGTGTATTTCTTGTTTCTTTTACTCTTTTGACAATGACACTGGACAAGCTTGAAAAGCAAGAAGGAGGCTTTAGTTCATCTCACAGTCATGTCCTTCATCTGACAGTCATGTACAAGTCAGTCTGTACTAGTAATGAGTCATCTACCATCACTACAGGATGCTAAAAACAAGGATCTTATTTACACATAAATGTCGGTGTGACCCAGGTTTTATATAGCATTTAACATAGATGGCTTTAAATGACAGAGCAGTTTAGATTTAGTCCAGAAGTGGCTGGTTGTCAGACTGGATAGAAATAGAAGAAATAGTCTTTGGGCACCAGTACTGCTGGATTCCAGGTGAAACCATCATCTGTGCTGATAGAGTTACAGGTTCAGCAGCGTGAAGCAGGAAGAAATCCCAAGTTCCCAAGACAGTTTCACACTTGTCAAGAGCCTTTTGAAGTTTAACAACAAAGCCTGACTCTAAGGGCATAAGTATTAAGCAGTTAATCTTAGGCCTTATCTCAAAGTACTCCATTTCTATGGAAACTGAGTACTTGGCTCTGAACACCAGAGCGTATCATAGGAATTCATTGTAAGAGTACTGGAGCAGAGCTATCCAATTATGTGTCATCTAGGATAACATTCTCTAGCTGTTCTGCCTGTCATCTCTTCCTCCTCCCTGGTTTTATACCTAATCCTTTAGCTCGATTTTTGTTCTTGGATTGCCCCATCTTTGTGGGGCAGTAAATCAAAAGGAAGCAGTATATTCAGGCATCTCAGAGACATTCCCAGAGATAGTTGAGGCACTCTAGGTTTACTGAAGCACAGAGGACCAGTGTGGAAATTTTAACAAGTGCAGGCTTTTGGGAAGGAATTTTTCTGGCAAAGATTAAAAAAAAAAAAGTCATTTTACAGAGCCAGCAATACTCTACAGCTTCTGCAAGTCCCTTGAACATTGTGACCACCTAAGAGTGACAGCTACAAACAGATTACAGGCAAAACTCCATATCACACTAGCATATCTGAGACCTTCAGCTGGTGTTCTTACATTAATAATAACACTGAAAATAATTAATGTTAATGTAGTACTGTAATCAATAATAGGCTTCTGGTATCTCACTTATTCGAGGCACAGAAGAAATAACCATGTGTGAAGTAAGAAATGGGAGCAGAATTTGGAAATTAATAACTGGTAACCTACAGAAGTTATATGAGTAATATAACTGATCGTGTTACATTGTAGTGTATCGGCCAAAAGAAAAAAAAAAGAAGAAGAAAATCCATTAAAAATCTGCCCAGCACCTGGGAATGGGCTGTTACTACAGTTGGCAAGTGCTACAGAGGTTTCCATCTGTGGATCATTAATCAAATCTGTGCCAACTTGAAAGACCAAAACCTGCTATCAGTAAGTCATCTTAAAAAAAACCTAAAAAGCATCAGAAAGGCCTCTTGTTGATAGCATCACTCAAGAGGCCAGTTACAGTTTAATTCTGTCCTCTGAACACCTTCTTCTTGTGAGAGTTAAAATACATTGATGGAAAATGATAAAGTTATGCATTAATACATTCGTTGCCTTCCACTGAAAAAATTTTACTTATTCTACATATTTCACTAAATAACTGTCAGATCACCATCTTATCTGTCAGATCACCAGCACTTATAGGCACTGCTGACTGTAGCTGAGTGTGATTTGGCTGCTGGAAGTGAAATATTTTGTTCACTGTGATAACTGAAGTAACCCCTACCTTTCTGAAGGCCTCCAGGCTTTTGCCCTGGGCCTCCTAACTAGGCTTAAATACTTGTCTTTGCTTTTGCTGTTACCCCTCTCTTCTGCCTCTTACCAGCTCCTGCATTAAGGCCACAGCTAGTTTGATGAGCATTATTCTTATTGCTTTGCAAATGTTTTGCTAACTAGATTCATGTATTCCCTTCACCCTTTTCCACCACAGAAGTTGATGGGAATGCAGAAGACTCAGAGAAAAGCTGCTTTTGTGGTTTTCTGTGCAAGCTTTCACTTCACTGCACGTGAGTCTCTTGGTCTCAGGAGTGCCAGCTGCTGGTTTGATTCCATTTGTGAAACTCGGAGTACAGAGGGAAGAAAGTTGGAGGGGAAACACAGTCACTGGATGCTTGTTCAGAGCTATAATGTGATTGAGGAGATAAAAACAAACATAATGCTTTCATATGCTCTTGTTCTGACTACAAGGAACATAAAAAACAGCGACAGGAAGCACAAGGGTTTCAGGATGAAACCTGTATTAATTCCTTTGCTGACATTCTTTATACTTTGACAAAAAAACAATGCTGTGCTTTTATCTTAATAGATGGTACAGAAAGTAGCTCAGATTCTACATGACTTGGTATTAAGGTGGGAGTTGCAAAATTTTTTAGAAGTAGCCCTATACTTGTATAATGCATTTCACCAAAAGCCAGACTTCCAGCTCATTAAGTCTGTATTTGGATTGTTTTCACAAAACAAATTAAATGAGTCTAAAATTACTTCTAAAATATTTTCCAGAAAACTAAATTTAGCTTTTAGAGCCCATCTTCATTAAAAATTAAGGCTAAATATTTTTGCTTTGAGATCAGGGTTCATTGAACTCTCCCAAGTCCTAACACAGGAATGAGCCAAAAAAACCCATGAAACAATAGTTCACACAAACTCTTGGAAACCCAATCAGCTGACTCTGGCAGAGCACACATGTTTTTAAACTCATTTCAGCTTCTTTTATGAAGATAATCCAAGCAGTACCAACTTGCTCGTTCCACAAGCATCTTTTCTGCTTCTCCTAAGACAAAATGATAACATAGGAGTCAAAGACTTGCAGTATCACAGCGTCACGGCCTAGATTTTTTTGTACTGTAGCAACAGACCTTCAAAAGAACAAATATTTGTTTTATAATACAGAAAACTGTGTTGGAAAATAACAGAAACCATCATCTTTTTTTTAAGTAGCCACACTATTTTAGAGAAGGCTGGAATCTATCTTAGAGAAGGCCCTGTCTCTAATGTAAATGTACAGCACTCCGTTTAACATACTTCATTTATTTATTCTTAGTAATCAACTGCTGCCTTTGAGAGGATAATAAAATTAGTTTTTATTCCCACACACAAACATGCACATACAATGTAATGTATTGTGACCAATTTAGTCTTTTTAGAGAAGCTAAACAAGGAGAAATACACAAGAGCACCCTTGTTTGAATAAATACTGGTTGTCTGTATGGAATAACAATTATATACTGGAGCTAGAGCAGATGTATGGGTGTGAATCACATAAGGATAGGTCAGGGAATTATAATCAGCCAAACAGACCTAGGAATCAATCAGCAGTGAATCTGCGGTTCAACAGCAGTTTTTTCTAACTATTATGGGGCAAGATGAGGAAAGTGATTTTTCAGTCCACGTTTTGCAAGTCTAGTGTGAAAGTTCTCAAAGTGTAGGGCATATATTTGTGGCAGAGAAATACAAAATTAAATAAGATCTGGCACTGCCATTGGCAGCCACCATTCAGACTGATGAAGAAAAGTTTGCAGACTCCTTATTTAGTACTCTGCAAGAAGAACAATTTTGCAGTTAAGACTAGAGATGTGAATGCTATTTTTTCCTGGGTTTGCCATACACTCTGACCAAGGTCAGATTTGGACTGATTTGTACCACCACTGGGTATCAGCTGTTAGTGTAGTGTATTGGTTTTCTGTGGCCAGGTTTTTGGTAGTGGGGGGTCTATGGGGGAGGCTTCTTGTAGAAGCATCTGGAAGCTTCCCCCATGTCCAGCAGAGCCAATGCCAGCTGACTCCAGGCTGGACCCACCGCTGGCCAAGGCCTGGCCAGTCAGAAGTGACAGTAACACCTCTGTGATAACATATTTAAGAGGAGGAAAAAAAAAGTTAAGGGGTAGACAAAGATTGCAGCCAGAGCAGAGTGAAAACGTGTGAACAACAGTGCAGACACCAAGGTCAGTGCAGAAGGAGGGGCAGGAGGTGCTCCAGGCACTGGAGCTGAGGTTCCCCTGCAGCCTGTGGTGAGACCATGGTGGGGCAGCTGTGCCCCTGCAGCCCAGGGAGGAGCACAAGGGAGCAGAGATCCCCCTGCAGCCCCCGGAGGAGCACAGGGATACAGAGATCCCCCTGCAGCCCAGGGAGGAGCACAGGGATACAGAGATCCCCCTGCAGCCCCCGGAGGAGCACAGGGATACAGAGATCCCCCTGCAGCCCCTGGAGGAGCACAGGGGAGCAGAGATCCCCCTGCAGCCCAGGGAGGAGCACAGGGATACAGAGATCCCCCTGGAGCCCATGTTGGAACAGGGTCCTGGCAAGGACCTGCTGACCTGTGGGGAGAGGAGCCCACTCTGGAGCAGGATTTTCCTGGTAGGACTTGTGGCCTGTGGGGGACCCACAGTGGAGCAGCCTGTGCCTGAAGGACTGACCCTGTGGAGAAGTGACCTGTGTGACAGCAGTGCCTGAAGGACTGTCTCCCATGGGATGGACTCGCACTGGAGCAGTTTCTGAAGAACTGTCTCCCATGGGATGGACTCACACTGGAGCAGTTCCTGAAGAACTGTCTCCCATGGGATGGACTCACACTGGAGCAGTTCGTGAAGAACTGTCTCCCATGGGATGGACTCACACTGGAGCAGTTCGTGAAGAACTGTCTCGCATGGGAGGGACCCCATGGGAAGCAGGGGAAGGACTTCTCTCTCTCTCTGAGCTGCAACCCCCACTCCTGGGAGGTAGATCTTAGAAGCAGGAGGTGGGAGGGAAAAGGTGTCTTTAAGATTTATTGTACTCCTCACTCTTAAGCTCTGATCTTGATAATAATAAATTCTTAATATCCCCACTTGGAGTCTGTTTTGCCCGTGAAATGATCAGTAATGGGGTTTCTTATGGTCCTTATCTCAAAGTCTTGAAACCCTCTGTTTTTTTTTCCTCTCCCCTCTCTGTTTGCAGGGGAGGGAGTGGCTTTAGTGGGTCCTTGGAGCTCAGCCAGGCTCAAACCACTACATGTAGTCGCTAGAAGGAGTTAATAGAAGTCACTTTTCTTTGAAAGATGAGGTCAGCTTCTGTGTTACAAATGATAAAATATAATGATATATCTTCATGGACATTCATGATGTTCCTTTGATACTTTCATATACAGGGTCATTTCTGTGTATGAGTAGACAAATGTCATTTGCTTACTTTTCGTCATCACTTCTGCATTATCATACAAAAAAATTTCATTCAATGGCTTTCCCAGGGCTGTGTTTGTGACCCACTTACTCACTTATAAAACAGCTTTACCTGAACCACGAACAGACACTCCCAGACAGCTTTGACCAGGAAAAGTCATGCTGCAAATTTTGCTTTCTGTCAGGTCTCCCATTTCACATAATGCCATGTATCTTGCATTGGACTGTTGGAAATGAACAAAAGCATCTGTAAGCTAGGTGTTCTAAAGCACCCTCCAAAAACGTGCCAGAAGCAGCTGCATCAGCATCTTCCATCAACTTCAAGTAGTAAGAAAATGGACGGAGAAGAATAGGCCATTAGCAGTGATTACACAACCCGACCATTGATGATTGGGTGCCATTTACTCAGCGAGTCAGCGAGGGGTTTTTGTTCACCTCCCTCAGATGTCTGCTGATTAAGAAAAGTAATTTTGTCTGGGTGCTTTTTGGGCAGCCTCAGTTAAGAACTAAGGAACAGAACCAATGTCATTGCTGGGGCACTGCGGGGAATGTGGGGTCTTGCAGTCCTGCTTTTGCTGCTCTTATACCTGCTCTGAGTGCAGAGATGACAGCAATGTTTGTAATTTCAGCACAAATGCATTAATCTACCAAAAGGCTTCTAATACATTATACTCACTTCAGGATTGAAGGAAGGTTCTTTACTATTACCCTCTACAGAAATGCCATGTGCATTACCTGCTTCTCTCTGTAGCTGGTCCTGGCAGTTAAGTGATTTCTAGCCCCTGAATTAAAAGAATTAAAAACTATTTGGAAAATGTATTATATTCCAGATACTTAAACAACTTGTAAATGAAAAAAGAGTATTTTCCAATAACCTTGGATATGATTATGACTTTAAAAAAATCAAGCCTATTTCTAGTAATAACTGAAATGTGTCCGGACTTGTTTCAGTTAATCCACTGGGTGTTTGTAAAGTGATATTTTAATGAAAGTAGATTGAGCACTTAATTCTATTTCCACAATCTTCATTAGGTAGACTAAAACACTACGTAAAACTTAGTAAATTGAAGAAAAGATGGTGCGTTAAAAGAAGAAAACAAACCTACTGGTTTATCATTTGCTTAAAAATGTAAGAATTTTGCCTAAATATGCCCAAATTTTGATTTTGGATTTGGTTTTTTTTTGCAGTACCAAGAAACCACCATCACAATATAGACCATTCCCTCTATAGACTTTTTTTTTTTTTTTTTTCAGAAACTATATATCTTTTCTTATATAAGTCTGAGAAACTCATCTGTTAAATGTACACGTATGGCAATACTTACAAAGCAACACATTGGCACACTGGGGAGCAGATGTTTGATAGTTGAATTGGTAGTTGATACAAAAAGCATTGAGACAAGAAGAATTGGAGACAGACTTTTTAAATAGGGCCTGTTGCAATTAGGAAAAGGGGTAATGGTTTTAAACTAAAAGAAGGTCAATTTAGATTATATATAGGGAAGTTTTTTGTGATTAAGGTGGTGAAATACTGGCACAGGCTGCCCAGAGAGGTGTTGGATGTCCCATCCATGGAAAAATTCAAGGTTAGATTGGATGTGGCTCTGAGCAATCTGACCTGGTTGAAGATGTTCCTGCTCATTGCAGGGGAATTGGACTAGATGACCTTTAAATGTCCCTTCCAACTCAAACTGTTGTATGATCATATGGTTCCATGTTAAGTTACAGTGGATTTATACCACCATGGAATGAATTTTCCATTTGTGTCCAGTGTTTCTTCTTATGGAAGACACACAGCATCTCTATTTCCAATAACATTGTTTGCAAAGCTAGGTTATGTAGTGCCACTTATTTAAGCAGATCTTGTAGTTTATTGTCGTGTTGTAACAGTGTAATCCAACCACAGCAGTGGTACCTGGAATGACTGTCTATCCTGTTTCACAGACAGGATCAGCCAAGTAGGAGTGGCACTCCCAGGGGACAGAGGACTCCCATCTCCCTGAATTACTTTTACACATACTACAAACCTGTCACATTTGGGCTCCAAAACATGACAATCTGCAAAACTAGCCTGGCATGTCTTCTGACTGACAAGCAGGCATGCGTTTATTAAAGGAAATGATAAACTTCCTTCAGAGAAGTAAGTCCACCATGAATTCCATGGAAGCAATAGGTGCCTCAAGATGACAATGAATACTGAAAGCCTCCCCATTTTCACACTATTTCATCCTCCTGTTTTTAGGCAAAAATCATTCCCAGGAAATAGTAAGGTTTGCAAATGTTTCTGCTCCTGGATTAACTGGGTATTATTAAGATACAGAGAAGCCAAATGATGCAAAGGAAAGGCAAGACTTTCCTGTGGCACGGGATAGAAACTGTATGTGAATATTCAATGTTTTGATGACATTGTGGTAGAATTTCTGACCACTGATGCAAAAAATCTGTTTACATCACAAAGTGGGGTGGGATAGTATACAATTGGCCACTCAGTACTACACAGGAATTGGTTATTCCCTGTGTTGTGGTTTAAACCCAGACAGGAATCAAGCACCATGAAGCCACGTCCTTGTCCTCCCCAACAATGAGGTAAAAGAGTCAGAAAAGTGAGAAAACTCATGGATTGAGATAAAGGCAATTTAAGAGGTAAAGCAAAAGCCTCATGCACAAGTAAAGCAAAAGAAGGAATTTGTTTTGTTCTCCACTTCCCATGGGCAGGCAGGTGTTCAGCCATCCCCAGGACAGCAGGGCTCCATCATGTGTAACATGAAGACAAACACCATCACTCTGAATGTCCCCCCTTCCTCCTCTTCCCTCAACTTTACATGCTGAGCATGATCCATATGATATGGGACATCCCTTTGGTCACTTGGGATCAGCCATCCCTGTGTCCCCTCCCAACTTTTTGTACACCCCCAGCCTTCTCACTGGCAGGGAGAGAGAAGCAGGAAAGGCCTTCATGCTGTGCAAGCACTGCTCAGCAATAATAAAAACATCTCTATATTATCAACACTGTTTCCAGCACAAATCTAAACACAGCTCCAATACCAGCTACTGTGAAGAAAATTAACTCTATCCCAGCCAAAACCAGCACACCGTATCAAAAGCACTGTGAGATCAAGAAGGAGCAAAAAGTCCTTTTCCACCAAGTTGTCCTGGACAGAAATTCAGTAGTTACATGATACCACTTGAGGAAAATGGAGTGGTATCAACTATACATCAGATATAGTAGTTTGGATATGTAATTTTCCACAGAAGGATTCAGCATCAAAAATTCCACAGTATTTAATGCTTGAATGAAGAACCAGTTATCCAAATTAATGGTGTGCCGTGCCAAAATAACAGTAGCTGCCTCCCAGAGCTGATCTGTGTAGTTAGGATATATTTTCTTCCTTTCATCCAGATGTTACTGTGATCAGAAATATCAGCCAATTTATTAGCTCAGAGGCAGCATGGCAAAAGCTCATCCTTAAACTAGATCCCATTTCTCTGTATCTTGCCAGAAAAGATCCTGACTACAGTAGCCCATCAGTTAGAAACCTTGTCCAAAAATAAAGACAACACCCAGGCTTACTGCTGAAAAATGCAATGTCTAAATTTCAGGGGGATTAAGAGCTGCAGCTATTCTATGTCATTCCTCTGCACTGATCTTTTTAGCTTGAGGTCTGCTCTGGCTTCCAGTTTGAGGCACAGATCCTAAGTTTTAATCCATTTGTATTGGCAGGGCATTACTGTCTGCATGAGAGCTACAGAGCTGCATCCAGCTCACAGTGTGCAGGACAAAGTACTCTAAGGCTGAAGGCAGATGGTTTTGGCAGAGAGTCTTCACTACTGAGTATTCTCTTCAAGGAGGTCACACACTCAGCGCTGCTGAACCGTAAAACCCCTCTTCATATCCTTTCCAAAGTTCCCCTTTTTCCCTGTGGAATGTTCCACTCCTCTTTATGGTACAAAATCATATTTTTATGTCAGTAACCTAGAACGGTGAGCTAAGGTTACTCAGATGTATTTACAATCTAGAATGAACAAACCTTTAATCATGGAAAAGTACTTGCACAATAATTTAAAAAAAAAATTATGCTGCTCATTTTGGGATACTTTTGACAGACATCCTGGAATTTGCCATTTAGAAATAGATACCGTTATTTCCCAGATTTAAGCGATTTTTGAGACACCTGCAAGCCTTTCCTGTGAAAGACTTTTTTCCAGTAGAACTAAATTGATTTGAATTATAAAGTAAATCTCTCCTAACAGAGAAAGATTTATGTTACATATTCAACTCCCTTCAGAAATGGTCTCTTCTGCCTTTCCGTGTATCCTGATGGAGATAATCCCCTGCAGCTGGTGATTCATGCTGAGATTGCTCAAGCAAGGTTTTGCTGCAAGATTTACATTTGCACTAGAGTAGCTACATTGTGTGAAGGGATTCTTGCAGAAAAATAGATTTGTCTTTCCTTTATAAGCAGTCAGTGGGGTTCCAAGAGGTGTGGCAATGCTAGGAATCAGCTTGAAGATCACCTGATCCATAGGGCAGCCTACAATTTCCTCCATTTTTTTAGTGAGGAGGAGGCAAAAACAGGGAAGTCTTAAGCCAAAACAACTGATTACCAACCCCGCAACTCTTGTTGCATTTATTTCACAGTTATTTTTCTGCCCTCTAATAGGCCAACAGCAGAACTCTGCCTGTTGATATTTGTATGAAAGTTTAAGGGAGAAAGCAAAGACTGCCTTTTTATTGCAAAGGTGCATGCTTTCATACCCACCCTCATCCCTGGACAGAAACAGTGGAATAACACTACTGATGGTTGCAGCTTTACTTTCAAACTGTTAGGATTTCATGTTTTTCATGATATTTCAGACCCTGAAGGATCTCAAACTTCACTTTTATAAAGTCATTAGGTCTCACAGAGGAAAAAAGTAAAATATGAACCCAAGTGTACTTTAAAGGCTCGAAGTTACAGAGAAACTAAAAATATCTTCATTTAATATTTCACAGCTAAATTACATAATCTGCAATGTTTACAACTAGCAATTTTGCCAAAGATTCTGTTCTAGATATCAAATTTTTCTCAGAGAATTTTGATAATTTAAATATAAAATGATCTCCCCTCAAAGACATTTCAAAGATTCCAGTTTTGTTATTCACTTGTGAAGGGAGATGTTTTCAATCTTTCCCATGATCTCAGTGTCATGGGATTTTTATTCTCTGAGAGCCATGATGACACAAATAACATTAACAATAACAAATGGTTTATCCATTTTGATAATGGATATTATCAAATATTATCAAATAAAGAAATTCTTTATTTTAAGAAAGAAATTCATGATTTCTGATAATTTCTTAATGGGCAGACGCTTTTGTTACCTGCTACCATTACAAACCTGGCTGTCATCAGTTGGATAGTTGGATAGTTGCATAGATTCAACTAGATATCAGAAGAACTGCCATTCATTTTCACCTTTTTTTTTGTGTTTTCTGTGTAATTTGTCAAATCACAATCACTCTCTTTGCCTCATATAGCATCTGTAAAATGGGATCCTTAATTTTCCTTCTATGTCATGATAAACAGATGGCTACAGCGGGACAGATTCTGTCACTTTTGCTCTTGTAACAGAGCATTTCACAAAGGAAAATTATAGGAATAAAAATGCATATCGAGTGTATATCAGAATGGGACCTTGATTTTGGAGCCTGTAGATGTATTCATTTATCTGCATGTAATGAATGAAGTTATTAATAAAGTGATAAAACTTTCAAATGGTGTGGAGGCTTATTCAGTGTCCAAATTCTAGGTAGTTTGATTCATACAGTAGCTGGTGGTTTCTCAACAATTCAGTGTGTATAGAAAGAGAAGTCTCTATCCCCTCAACACATTCAGGCAGACTCTGTGTCCATTCTGTTTCTGTTTTGTGGTTAAATTGAGGACATCAGTTTCTTGGAACAGCTCATACTAAACTGATACAGAAAAATAAGTAACATTTGCAAAGAACAACAAAGGCAATACCAGTGTGCCTGCAACTGTCCTCCTGTCCCTCCTCCCCCTGGGCTCCGTGTGCTTGATCCAGCTGCTGGAAGAAGATGTTCTGGTGAAGCTGCCCCTGTGCCACAGCATCTCAGAGGCTGCAAGGTCACTTGGAACCTCCAGCTTCTCCTTCTGCAACTGAAACTCTTGTGTTCAGGCTTCTGTGTCAATGTTATCTCCCTGGAATTTGGTATCCAATGCCTCTGCCTGTTCCAAATAGGTCAGATACTGTCCTGGGGAAATACCAGTTTGTGCTACATCGGGTTAAGTTCTCACTGTGTCTCATGACTGGAGTGTCTGTGTGGAATTATTAATGAGGAAAATGTGGCAATATATATTGATATTCATACTATGTTTTGGCAAAGGATGTTATTAATTAATAGAAGAATTTAACCGCCAAATTTGTCGTGGCAAGTACCTGAAATATAGACACAAGACTAGAGAGGAATTTTGTATATGGTCTTTTTATTTATTTTTATAGGGACCATTAAGTATATCCAAAAAGTGTGTTATCTGTCTGTTTCCTACAATGGAATGAGACAGATAATCTCTGTCTCTTTCATTAAGTTTTGAATATAGTTAAATAATATTTGTAAGACACTGTAAGGTATATTATATGAGAATAAAATAGGATTGGTTTAATTTTTAATCTACATTTGTTGCAAATCCAGTTGATTTTTGTCTAGTTGAGAACACTGCCATACCTTACCCATATAAGCTATTTTTGCTATTTTTAAACATTTTTTCTTGTTTCAAAATGTGTCCAAATAAAGTTTAGTATTCTTGATGGGATCCTTATTTTTCCAGAAGATTTTTAGACAGAACAACTTAAATAATACCATCTAAAATATCTCTAGATTGGATTTCTGATGTTCTTTTGAACACTGTTTTGGTTCACACTCAACATGGTCCAGGATAATAAATACTGTTGCAAAAATGTGTAAAGTTTGTAATATTAGTACAAATAAACAAAAAAAATTAGTAAAACAAATTGCAGATTTGTTTCAAGAGAGGTCTGTTTCAAATCCTCACAAATGAAGAGCAGAAGGACAGCTTTCTTCTAACATTGTTTTGCTTTTGTTTTCAGTCTCACAGCAATTGGATGCAGAATTGGTATCATCTCTCAGGCATCTGTTGCTTTGCTGCCAAGGTCAGCTCTGCAGGCTAACTTCATATTTTTCACATGGCTGTTCTGTGCTTCAGCTATTTCTCTGGTGTATTAAAAACAAATCTTCTCCAACATTAAATGTTCATGTTTTTGGTTTTTTTTTCCTCTGCCTCCTTTTTAGCCCTCCCAACTGTTGAAGGCCTAGGAAGATGCCCCCACTCTCTTACCCCATCCCATCCTTAACTGCCTGTGCTGCACCAGCAGGAGCTGAAGGGCTGTCTGGGACACAGGGGTTAGGCTGGAAGTTGATAAGGAAGAACTATTATGGATATTATGGAGTGGCAATGACTAAGGTCAAGGATGCATAAGGATTTGTTCCTCTGAACAGCTGGGTGGCTCCAGAATTGGGTAGAAGATGGTGGTAGTAGTTGTTAGGAGTGATGGGATTTACAGATGGGATTTACCATTCCATTGCAGAGCACTGACATTCTAAACTCACTACATCAGGATTTACATTTTTACTACTTCATCCTGAGTGCTGTAGGATTTAAGGTTTGGGCCTTGGTCTTGAGAGAGCTTGGGTTTAAGTGTTCTACGTTTGACAAACTGATGTAGTGAGCAGTGTCTGTATGCATACACCCACTGATAGCCAATATGCTAAATCTAATATCCATAAAGCACAAACTGGAAAAAGCACTATGACTGAAATATGCCCATCATTTTTTAAAATGGCAAAATGGATCTTAACCTGTGAGTGCTAATACTAGTGTTTGTGTTTCTTGCTTCTGCCTCCTATTTCCCTGGCTCGCTCCTGCACTGGATAGTGTGTAAGCAGTCAGGAAAACTTCCTGATACTGAAAGGACTGTGTTGCAGAGGCATTGCTCCCACTGTGATCCTCTTACTTAAAGATGCCCAAAAAGCACTCAAAGAGGCTGGAAGAGAAATATCTCTGTGCAGGAGCTGTAATGCTGATGTAGGTAGATATAACAGGCAGCCTCACAAGCCTCAGTATAGTGGCCATAAAAGCCATTTTACATTCTCTATATAGTATTGAAAGTGAAAAAGGTAGCTTTGAAAAATACAAACCAGCTGAGTTTCTGTATATTAGAGCACCATCTGGACTGTTCAATGTCCAGATTCCTCTAAACTGCACTGCTCTGTCCTTTTAGTGTCCTAAAAGTACAGATAATAATTTCAGTTTAGAAGTCTGATACTTTCTGGCTTTGTAACTCTGCAAGCTAAATAAATCCTTTTCTGTTTTATACCTCTAACTTAATGACAAACTTCCTTTTGTAATAAGTGCAGCTGTGACAACACGGGCCTGGAATCCACAGGATGCAAGAGCAGCCCTTGAGCTAATGAAGTGGTGGCTGTTGGTAGAAAAAAGAAGGTATCTGCAGCTCCTCATCTGAGTCCAGAAGATGACTCAGTGGTAGAAAAGGCAATTGTAAATTCTAAATTACCCCGCTGTCGTGACCTTCAAAAATATATCAGACAGCCAAGTTTTTCTAATTCCATATATCGATACAGGGCTGCAAACAAACCAAACCAAACCCAAAACCAGGAATGAGCCCCAATAAGGTGAAATAAAGCATACTAAAATTTATGCAACTTAATGAGAAATCAAATGTAATTTTTTGGCATATTCCCACAGTTTAAGTTAATGAAAACAGTAATACTGTTAGTAGTTAGAAGTTAGAGTTTATTGCTCTCCTCCTGGGACCTGGGAGGAGACTTGTACTTCATTTTTATTCCTATCTGGTCAAAACTGCCTATAAGTGAGAAATAATTTAAAATGTGGATCATTAAAAATCACATTTCTCTGGTGTAAAGCAATAAATCCCCTGAAGAGAAAGGTTTGCTGCAATAACTTTAAAGATTTACTATCCTTAAATATCCTAAGGGTAGAAATTGATGACTAGAACAAGGATAAGGTCAATATAACATTGTAAACTCAATGAAATACATCAATAAGGATGAAAAATGTAGCAAATCACTCACTGACAAATGATGATGGGGGACTGTGAGCTATTTATTTCCAATGTATTGTGAAATCTACAGTCAAAAACTTCAATCTTGCCACCAGTTAATCAAGTTCTGCCTGACTTTACTCCAACCCATAGTCCATAAAGTCTTGTTTAATACCAGCAATGAAATCTTCCTAATATGAAAATAAAACTTTATGAGAAGATGCTAAGAGGAAAGCCTTCCTGTTGAAGAAAAAGTCTCCTACTAAAAAGACCTTCATTCTGTTATAGCTGTAACTCAGAAATAAGTGTATTTTTTCACTAGGTCAAACATGCTTAGAACAATATTCCTGTGTTGAGCAGCAAAAGAATTTTGTTAATATCCAGAGAATCATTCTAAACTATGCAAGTAATCCTTCATATTCCATAAAAAGACAGTAAGACACCCATAGAAGATCTGGAATGGTTACACTTAAAGAGATGTAATAGTAAGTAAAACCCAAGTCCAAACCAGCTTATATTGACAAGAATCCTTTCAGTTCCTGAAGATTTCTATGAACTGCTTTCTTACACTGCTGGGCTCTTTATAAGGATTAAAGGTTACTATAATAAGAATAGACTGGATAATCAATAATCTTATTATTAAGATGTATTAGTATAACATTTATTAAGAAAAATATGTCATGTATTGTTGTTTTCTCATTATTTTTCCTTTACTCACTCTCAGATTTTGCAGACATTACCTTATCGTTACTCTTATTTTTATATTATATGCTTGAAAGCACTCAAACCAAGGTTTCACAGCAGCTAAACCTTGGCCATGGACACACAGTAACCCCACCTCAAGTTCCTTAAAATCAAATGCAAAATGCAAAACAACAGCTATTGTACAAATGCTTGAAAAATACAACCAAACTTGAAATAGCTCTAGGGCTACAGAGCTGGGGACAAAGCTGGAGACTGACTGGGCCATGAAGGTCCTGGGAGAAAGCCAGGGTTGAACTGGCACCAGGGGAGATGGAGGCTGACAAATACTGGGCAGTAGTAACCAGAAAGTACCTGCAGATCCTGAAAAGTGATTCTACTTCTCCAGTAGTGCTTGCGAAGCCATGTCTAGAACAGGGTGTCTGAATACAAGAGCAAGATGGACAAACTGAAATGGATCTGGTGAATGGCCACGAAGAAGATGTATTTGGGTGCTATGATGAACACAGAGAGTCTGAGAAAGCTGGGCTTCTTCAGCCTTACGAAGAGAAACTCTAGGGGAGACAATATTGCTGTCTGTAGCCACCTAACAAAAGCATGTGGAGTAGACAAAGTCAGCCCTGGCTCAGGGCTGCACAAAGGAAGGATGAGAAGGGATGGGCACACAGGTTGGAATATGAGAAATTCCAAGTGGATGAAAGGGAAATAAATCACGGTGATGTTGGTCAACACAGGGACACAGACACAGGTAGGTTGTGGAATTTTCATTTCTTGGAGATACTCGGAACTCAACTGTACAAGTCCCTGAGCAACCTGAGCTAACTTAGATGTTAGCTGTGCTTTGAGCAGAAGGTTGTACTAGAGAACCTCTAGAGGTCCCTTCCAAACTGAATTATCATCCGAATCCATAATTTTGCTAGTTCTCATTTATGTTAAAATCTCTTTTACCCCAATTGTTGCAGTTTTTCAGGGCTTTCAAGCAACTGTAAATAAATAAACAGAATATCCACATAAGTAAATGCAATGAGTAAACTACACTGTTATAGAAGGGTAAAAAGGAATTGGGTCCACCCAAAATCAGATTTGGCCATGAGTGGCCATTGGCTGGAGCCACTGCCCTGGGCAAGCTGATGAATGGAAAAAATAGCCCACAGTCTGGGCTGGAGAAGTTCATACCTGCTTCAAACAGGAAAATTCACTCAGCTCACATGCTGGAGTGTGTGCCAGTGCTTGTCACGTCATTGTCCAATGGGAGTTAACCCCCTACGGAGAAGATTCACTCATAACCACAAAATTTTCTTTAAAACTTTCTATTTTCTTGGCCAGCAGCTCCTCAAGGGAGTTGCACATAGAATTGCATGAAAATTCCTGTCTGATCTATTGTGTGTGTTCAATTGCGAGTAAGTGGCGAGCGCTGACAAGACTGAGTAACATAACACGTCTGTCTGTCTCTCCCCTAAAGAAATAAGCTATCAAACTGTCTCTCCCTGCACTACCTGGGAGAAGAATATTGAATGAAGCACACAAGAGGATTTTTGATTTACCACTAAGCTCTTGGACTCCTTCAAAACTACTCCAGCATCTACCTCATAAATGAGAAAAATTAATTGAAAGTTGATCTCAGCACAGAGAGCCCGACACTGGGGGAGTATTGTCTGTCCATGCTATAGTGATTTGATTGGGGCTGCTGTCAGATGTTATATATGTTATGTTCAGCTCAGCACTGAAAAACAATCTTTGCCATTTGCCCTGTTCTCACAGACAGAGAAGCTCAAACCATTGTTCTTGATTTGTTTTCAGTTGTTGGAGTCTTCGTGCTGATAATTTAATAGCCTATAACTTAGATGAGGATAACGAGAGTATCTCTTTGAAATAATACAATGCAAAGGCGCATGAAAGGATAATTAATTCTAGTTTCATAGCACTGTGTGCATCCTGATTTATCTGTTGCCACAGTCATTTACTCTGTAAAGTTCAGTAGTAATTTTGCAGTATATATGGGCCTGCTCCATTGTCCCATAAATTGAAATATCCTTTTGGCTTCAGAGGAATTTGGACTCGGTTTTATCACAATTCTCATGTCAGGTTCTCAGACTGTTTTGTAATTACACCTAAGTAAATCTTCACCATGTCTTACTCTCCTTTATGTAACAATTCACTTTTTGCAGAGGGCGGGGTAGAATTTGGAGGCAGAGAATAAGAGAGGAATGCAAAGCTGGCCATACTGCCTTGTGGGTGCATGTGTGAAGTCAGAGCCTGCCTGCTCACACTCCTTGGGATGGACCTGCATTTTGTTTTAGGACTATAAAGGTCTGTGTGGATTTAAAAAGGCAAAGGCGTCTGAGATATGCTTATTCTTACTCTCATTTCATTTGGCTGTGGCATGCATATAATACATCTTAGAAAGAGAGCTTTAGTGCAGATGCAGTACTGAAAGTGTCTTGGAGCCTCTATTTTGAGGGAACAATTATGAGCCGTGTTGCTACAAAATTATTGCTATTTCCTGAAGCTTGTACAATGTGTGAATATGCTTAAAAAGAAGGGAGCAAAATGATTTGTACAACTTCTATCAAAACAAATTAGGAATAAATTTCACTTTGCAATAAAGAGACAGAGGAAAGGACCAGAAATGTAAAGAAATAAGAGCAGTTAAGCATTTTTCTTTTCAAAAGAGATTTAGGGTCTTAGGGTAGAAATCCCGTTGACTATCTCGTTTATGTTGGCTTTGCTTTTGTTTACAGACTGAGAAGAAGGAATGTTTCAGATATCTGAGGTTCACTTTTCATCAAAACAAAAAAAATACACCCCCCCCCAATTTTTAAATGCAAGGAAAAAACAGTTGTAAATTTGTTGTAAATTTTGTTGTAAATTTTCTTCAGATCCCACAAATCCTTGAAACAGGTTTCTGTTAGACTAGGTCGGCTAGCAATGCCTTGCTGTGTACATTTCTGGCATGTATTGCTGTCTTACAATTTTGAATCTGAAAGCTCCAGGGAGTTTCCCAGATTCTCTCTTCCCTTATTTCCAGTAACTCTTTGTTTGTTTATTTTACTTGGGGACTAACTCAATTCCTTCTCTTCCTATTTTTCTTAGAGTCCTGAAATACCTGCATCATAAATGTGTTCCCAATCCATAGTTTGTTCACTTTAGGGGTTAAATCATCCGTGTCACACTAGAAGAGTTTCAATCCTTCTCAGTTTCTCCTTTAGTCTCCATCCAGCTGCACCAGCCACAAGCATCGCCTGATCAAGACCATTCAACTCCCCTTTTTTAAATTCCACAGCAGTCCGGGTGCCCTTTGGAGTGGTAAATTCTGCTGGCTGACACCACTCCAGAGGAAGAAGAAATCCTTCTCTTGGCCAAGTACTTCCTTATTCTTTTAACGCAGGCTGATGTAGAGAGGAAGGACTGATCTTGTTTTTGTTACTGTTTTGCTTGACTTGGTAGGATACAGAGACTTTTCTCAGCACAGAGCCCTGGCCGTGCCAGGCACTGGACACATGTATGTGTGAGGACAAGTCCCAGCCTTGAAAATCTCACCCTTTATGAAACTGAAACCACTAAAGATGTGGGAAAAGGTTTCTGCAAACAAATAGGGTGATTATCATTGTGTGCAAGATCAGTTTCTTCCTTCAGCTCATTGAAAAGCACCCCTGTGAAGGGTCAGGAGGGAAGGCAGCTCAGCTTTCTCCTGATTTCTGTGGTGGTTGGGTGCAGAGGTAGGATGGAGTGTGATGCTGAGCATGGGACCCTTTCTGCTCAGGTTCCTGTCACCTACAACGTGGCACGATGACTTTTGCCCATCCTGTACCCCTTCCCCTCATCACCCCCTTGTGTCTAAGACCATGGAGAGAGCACTCCTGGTACTCCTCAGTTTCATATTCATGACATGCCAGGGAAGGACATGTTGAGGTCAGGGGCTGTTGATCTTGAAGAACACACCTCTGGTTTTTGGACCTCTGGCACAGAGAGATCAAATGCTTGGCCTCTTCCCTTCGAAAGGACAAAAATGCTTTGGGCCCATCACTGTGCCAGTGAGAACACTTACTTATAAAGGGGTGGGAAAAGTGATGAAGCATCACAGGAAAAAGGAAAGGAAGAACGGGGAGGACTAATGGAGGGTATTTTTTGTGCAAAATCTTATTATTGAAGAAGGAGCCAAGCATTTTTTAGCCTAATTAAAATCTTAACATGCTAACTAATACACAACACACAGTTATTTAGTAGTAGTGCAGTTACACGACACAAATTATCTAATTAAAGTGAGAATTAATTAAATGTTTAAAAACTGTAACACAAGGAAACTAGCCTCACAAATCTACCCCTCACTATTTGGTGTTACGCTTCTTTCCACTGCCCCAGGATGTCCCAGGGGTAATTGTATGAGTCTTCCTTAGAAACAAATGCAAGTAGTGGGTTTGCAGCAAGGCATCTTTAGTATCATCCTGTGCCTGCATTTCATTGGGCTGCATTCCATGCCCCCACTTTGGAGGCTTCTGCTGTCCTGCATCATTATACCAGGGTTATAAATATGTCATAACACACAGACTATCAGCTCATTACTATTAGCTGTGTAAAAATGAATATGCCATATGGTTAGACCATATGATTCTGCCATATGATTTTACTCAGCTCTAGAGCTAAATGAAAGTTATATTTAGCTGAAAAAAGCTTAACAAGCTGATGGTAGGAGGGCCCTTAAGGGGTGGTGCTCTCAAAGACTCCTCCACTATTCAGGTCTGGGGACAGGCAGCAGCCTACATACAGGAGTTTTCCTGAGTTCTATTCCCATGCCCGAGCCATTTCTGCTCAATACATCCTGAGATGTGTGGCACACCACTGGTGATGCTCCTGCTCAGTTGCTGCATCAGTGAGAGAGAGTGCCAAACACTATGAATTTCCTTAAGCCCTTGGGTTAAAAACTATGTTTGCAAGGTTTCTCTCTGCAATAATATGTGTACAGTGGATGTCCTCTGATGTCTCTCATCCTCTCTTTACCAGGCATGATAATTTTTGAGTACAAAAGGTTGTTCAGACCTCTGGAAGAACATCTCTCAGTATTGTCTGAAAACCACATACTAAGGTTTTTCTTATTTATAAAGGGGAAACTTTTTGTTTCTGAAGACATATACCTGCAGTGAACTTTCAAGGTAAGAGATTATAATAAGCCAGTGGTGAAAAATAGCATTTGGAAGAGTCATTTTTAGATTAAAACCCCCTCATATGGTGGAGGAAGGGGAAAGGCACACAAGAACAGTGATATGCTGTTAACTATACAAAATGCTTCCCACTTTGTAGATATACACACATATATATCTCTATATATGTAGATATACATATCTCATAGAGTTTGGGATATTTTGATGAGAGTGTGGAGTCATCGTCCTCAACTCCTTCACTTTCTTAAAGCTGCCTAAGAAGAAACATAGTTTTTGAACAACAGGTTCATAGGTCTTTGAGGCAAGATCCTAGACAAAGCTGATGAAACCAGGACTAAGACATGAGATAAATATATGAGGCAATTAAAATAGGATATTATCCTAGGCATCCATAATAAAGGTTAAAAAATTGCTTTAAAAGTGTGTATTGACTGGCACATCATTTATATTCTGTTCTTTCCACATCTCTTCCATTGCTTTGCAGTGACTTCTGTACTGTGAACAGAAATTGGGCAAAATTCAACCCAAATAACTGAACCCTGACTTTCTAAGGCGTGGGTTTGCATGGTTGCACTTCTGTTCCCACTTTGCCTTAAGCTATTGTGTAGGGTGCTAGTAAGCTGTTAAAAAGTCATTGTAGTCCACCTGATGAGCTTTGTGGGGTTAATTGTTTTTTCTAGGCAGATTTTTATTCAGTATGTGGCAGTAGCTGTTCAAGGTCAGACTGCCTGAGGGAGCCTTCAGCCACACTCCTGGGGGCTCCAGGGGGGCTGCTGGGGTAGGTGGCTTCTGCTTGTCCCAGCATATCTGAGTGTACAAGTGTGATTGCACCAGTATGAGATCCATCACTGGCTGACTAATTATCAGAATGACAGCAGGATTTCATCTCCCTGTTAATTTTTATTATTTGTAACAAGTTCAGGGAAGGTCCTCTTGGATTTGGTAGCGTGTGTTTCAAATTCTGATTATTACCATGGGGTTTGGGGTGCCTTAAGGCAAAATCATTGCTTCAAGTAATGCAGCTGCAGACCTGCCACACTTGTCATGGACTTCAGCAATTAGGAACTTGGACATTACATATGTTTATCTGAAAAAGGTATGGAAATTAAACTATCCCATGGGCAGCTTGTTTGAGTTGGTGACTTTATACACAGCCTCAATCATGACATAACCTTCTCAGCCATAACTCCCAGGACCACACCTGGGACTGACTGTGTGTGAAATCAAATTCAGAACATCATCCCATTTTTGTACAGGGCACTGTAATGGTCAGAGGACCATGCTGGGAGATTGGATTCCTGGGTCCTACTACAGCTTTACTTCTCTGGCCACTGGATGCCACATCCCAGTGTGATGGAGCTCTGCCAGTGAGGTGTGACCAGCTTTGGCCATTCCTCTGTACAATTAAGTTTGTCTTTCCAGATTCATTATTGTTGGTAGACAATTTAAAAGTCTGTGGCAAGAGGTATGCAACCAAAAAATTGTCATCAGCATTATTAATTACTTCCCTCAGCTAATGAAATAATTATGCAATCAGAAGTAGGCAAGTATATGCAAATGCAGAATTTCAGGTGACCAACACATTCTCTAAACAGGTTGGACAGTCAAACCAGGCCCTTCTGTCCTTAAAAACAAGAACTGGGACTATAATTTTCAAAATCAAAGCTCAGCACAATTAACAATAACAATATGATTTACAAAGTAATTCTGTCCAATCTAATGATTTTAGTATTGTGGTAATAATATTTGATATGTTTCTCAGAAGCTTAACTTAGTCTTGTGAATGCCCCAAATCCTTGTAATTTATTAGAAGAAAAAAGCCTCTCCCTCTGATATTTCTGTTAGGAAACATGAAATCTACAAACCCCAAATCCAAATAAAAATGTCAGCCTCTTTTTTATCAACATCTTGTGATTACAAAAGAGATATATTGATTTTAGATGCTTGATTCAAGAATTCTGAAGGCTTTGGGATGAGCCATATGGTTAAGATTGTTATCCCTCTTCCACCAGAGAAGTATAGATCACATCCCAGAAGAGAAAAGAAAAACCAGAAACGTCTATAAATTCTGGCAAAACAAATGAAAATTTTTCTTTGTACATGTCCTCTTTCTTCTCTTATGAATCTGAGATACAAGAAAAGTGAAATATCTGCGTTTCAATGCTCTATCCTCTACATACAACATATCCTTTACAATAAACTTACAATTGTAATAAAACACATCTGTCATGCTTCCTTATAAAGAGCAGAGTGTAGATGTAAAAGTCTCTGTCTTATTTCATTTTTGTCTCTGCAAGACAGGAGTATGGAAGCATCAAAATTCATAACAGCATTTGAGTTTGCTTTGTAACCTGCAATTTATTTGCTTAAATTCAATTAGCATCTCATTCATCAAATACAATGTAGCTCTTGAGAGGGGACAGATCAAACTCCAGTAATCAGGAACATGCTGAGCTTTGCCCAGATGATATCAGTGGTTCCAATATTGCTTTTCTTACACCTCGGGTTTCCTTCTGGGCAGGGTCCTTGACTTACAAATCCAAGTGACAGCCAACCAGCTCTCAGCACAGAGATTAAGTAATGCACAAATTAAGGATTTGGGTCTGATTCTATTCCTGGCAAAGTAAATGGCAACGCTCCCCATGTCTCCAGTGGGAGAAAAGTCCTCTGCATTACTTCACTGGCTGATGGTGATCCACACAGGATCGTACAGGAAGAACTGCCAGAGAATTCATAACGTCATGGAGCCCTTGTCTTACTTGAAGGTTTTTTATCCTCACACACATAGCTTCAATCCCAGCCATAAATTTACATGGTTTGTAGTTGATGCCTTAGTAGCTGGAAGGGCTGGATGACAAGTTTTTAAAGTGTCAGCGGCGGCAGCTTCAGGATGAAGAGTTTTGTACTCAGGATGAAGAGCTGGTTCATTTATCCTTATCAACTCAGTCAAATAATCTCCCTCATGGCTGCAGCAATAATTAGGAACAAGGAACGAAAATCTGATTACCCTTGGCAGCTAGACTAAGGGAAAATAGGGAAGGTGTATGTTTACTGATGCAAACTCCAAATAAAATAAAATGGAGATCGGAACACCCAGTTACCTGATATATTCTCTGCCATATTCTTCCATAGAATCATTTCTTGGGAGCAAATGAGACTTCTGGGAATTCTTTGTGCTGCTTTGGCTTTGTACTTGGGATACAGTGTATGAGTCAGCCATGAGCAGTCCAGTCATTTTCCCTTTGGTTCAGAACTGAATCTGGAGTTCAGTTACTGCAAGGAGTGGATTACAGACATGCTGGGTTCCTCCTTCCTTATCACATTTAGATTGTGGGTAGCTCTCTGGACTGCATTACTGTTTGTGTCTGAATCAAGCTTCCTCAGAAATGTGAGTAAAGAAAATACAAGTAGCTTCTATAATTTCATATTAATCAACTAAGCACAACCTCTCCAATAAAGGAATTGACTAATGGGGAGAGAGGAGGTCTTTTAATAATAATCTTTCTACATTTTTTTTTCTTTTGGGTGGGGGGATCAAACCCAAACACAGAGGGTTTGCCCAAAGCTAATTTTTGGGTAGAGGCCCCAGCTTCCTAATTAATATAGAAGTTTATAGAATATCCTAAACATGTTTAGACCTCACTAGTTTTGAGGTCATTATATTATTAATAGATTTGCTACTCAAATAGTAAATCTGAATTTAGAACAATTAATTACATTCACTTAATGTCTCCTAAAAATTGTCTAAATCGATATATATTTAAAACAAAAAAGTATGATGTATTAAGCGGAATATTTTAAAACTAGACACACCCAAAAAGAACACCCAAACTACAAATTACTTCGGGAGTAAAAGTATCTCTATGCTTATTCTTCACATCCTCTTACCTTCATAGTTTTCTAGATAGTACCATGTGTAGCCTTGAGCAAAATATTTTCTATAATTTTACCTAAGCAAATACTTACTGTATTTGTGATTTTTTTTTTTATTTTTCATAGCATAAAAAATGTAGGAGCATGAACTGATAGCTAGTCTCTTTTGTTTCTCTCATTTGCTGTGGATTTCTCTGGGTTTATCTTGCATTTTTATGACCTAAATCAGGAACAGTTCTGCTGTTTCTCACCGTGCCTTAAAATCAATAAAAGAATCACACTTGCTGTGTGTATTTTTCTTCTGAAAACTCTATGGATACGGAGGTGTCTGTTTTCAATGAGGGTGGAAATTCCAGTGTCGAGCAGTTAATCTTAAATCTCCAGGCTTGCTGCATCCTATAGAGTACAAATTGAAGCCTTGCCCATCTCTTTTCAGTGGAGCCTGAACAACAGTGCTCCCCGTGAGCTGCAGGTTTGTTCCCCACACTGTGCCTTCCATTGCGTGGACACCTGCAAAGGAGATTGCGACTGGCTGGGGCCACAGCACTTGGCCACATTCCATGCAGGAAGGGGGAGTGTCAGCAAACAGACTCACTGGGCCTGCCAGACCCTTGTGTAACTCATTCTGCAGGTTCCCAGCACAGAAAGTATCTTTAGGCTGTTCTACAACAGAAGGAAATTCTCTGGCGTATTTTGTCTTTTCCCCAAACACACAAACATGGATGAAATGCCTTCTTCATCCCCTGTGTTACAATGTTCTGGCTTCCTATCTGCAGTGATATTAACTTCTTAATTATATAGTATAATTTTATAAATGTCCACACCTACTGTACACAACCTGAAAAAAGTCCATAAAGAGCAGAAATAGAATTTATTGTTCCCCAAATTTTTCTCTCTCCCATTTATCCTTTCGGTTTCCCTTTTCTCATTCTGATATCCCACTTTCTCTCCACATTCCTTGTGGCAGTGTGTTTTATAAGTTCCTTAGTGTATTTGTATTTGATCTTCTGTATAGTTCTGTTATCCTCAGTTACTCCCCATTATCCTTGGTTGCAAATGGACTGCTCCGGTCTCCTCCTTCCTATATCCCACTTAGTCTTCCCCACAAGTGCCATCCCCTCCCATGATTTTCTCACCTTCAGCTCCCTCCACCCACCTCCCATATATGTACCCTGTCCCCTCCCCTTCTTCCAGAACCTTCCCTGTCATTCCAAGTTGTACGGTCCCTGATTGGCTTGAGTAGGAGGCCTCAGGCTTCCCCTCATGCCAGTCATCCCTAAACCCTACCTCTTTCCTTCCCTGATTGGTCCCTTCCCCAACTCCGCCCCCTGGTTATGCCCACTATAAAAGCCCATGTTCAGAGCTAGTCTGGGCTCTTGTGGGTTTGTTTCTCCTGAGGTGCAAACCTCAAATAAACAGTTCCTGATCAACCCCAAGAGTCATGTTTGACTTCTTTGTCAAGCAGCTAATCCGCCAGTCCTCCTCCAGGGACGCCAGCTAGGGACAGGCAAGCTGCCCTCACTGAAGAAGCCCCTTGCGGGGTGTGAGGCAGGGCGTACTGCCTAGTCAGTTGCCCTTTATTCGCCGGGCGACCCGAGTGCTCCTGTGGAGGACTGATTAGTTGCCTGGTGCCCGATCCTGCCCAGTGCCCCTTAGGGTGGCTGTGAGCTAGCCTGGGCTTAGGATTCAGTACTGGAGCGCAGCCACCTGAGGAGGGACCACGGCAATTCCTCTTAATTGTCTCTGTTCCTTTAAAATAGTTTCTTCCTGAGTAAAATCAAGCAAAAATATCAGCCCACAGTGGTCTTCTGGATTTATGTCCTGTCCTTTGTTAAAGGGAATCGGAGCAGGAGGTGGGCTTGGGCTGCTATCCAGGGAAGAAGAGGGAAGAGAGGCACTGTTTATGCCTGCCAAGGGCTGAGGCAGTCCTCATTCTTTCCTTTAAGAGTATCTCTCATATTCCTTTCCACCTCTTATGGGGTAAGTACCTTTATGTATAAATTACTGTTATTCTTTACCTAGGGAGAGTGTGTATGGTGTCTGGCCTGGATAGTTTGGAAATGTCAGTTTAGATATCAATGTTCCTTCACAAAAGCTTCATTCACAAAAATTACCTTGGTGGCCTCTTCATAATTCAGTTTTTTAACACTCGAAGGTTTGTTGGAAACAGACCAGGTAAGTGTATGGTATCTGCACATTTCAATGCTTGTTTAGGTACATATAAATGCACTTATTTCACAAGGTTTTTTGTGCTTTCCTGTTTGGTGAAGGGCTTTCTGGACCAGAAAAAATAGGAGAGACAATACCATTAGAAGAAGATGCATCATGATAACGGGCTCTACCAGGAAGGGAAAGTTGGCTGAAATAATTTTGTTTGGGGTTTTTTTGGGGGTTTTTTTTGGTGTTTTTTTTTTTGTTTTTTTTTTTTTTTTTTTTGGGGTTTTTTTTGTGGTGTTTTTTTTGTGTTTTTTTTTTTTTGTTTTGTTTTGTTTTTGGGTTTTTTTGTGTGTGTTTTGTTTTGTGTTTTGTTTTGTTTGTTTGTTGGGGTTTTTTTTTTTTGCAGGGTTAAGGTGAACTCCTAAGCAATTGTAAAGTGAGGCCCCACCTCTCCCAGCCTGGCCTGCAAGCTCGGGTTACTATCTCCTGTCTAGGTCACAGGATTCCACAGTGAGCCTCATGCCTGCCTGCTGGCCACTGCCTTCAGCCCTGCCCCTGCCGAGGAGCCTGGCAAAATAAACACCCTTTGGGGAGTTCAGACCTTATTGCAGGAAGATTTGCTGGCAAACATTAGGTCACCGAGGGACTAGCACCACTGTGAGAAGAGATTCAGTAACCAAACTGCTGCAAACAGTAGCTGAGCAATAGCACCCTTTCCTCTTTTTTTAAAAATGGTAAAATCTATGCCCTTCCTGAAGAAGCCGTCAGGGGCACGACTGTGGCAGTGATGGCTCTGACTTCACCTGCCTCTGCAAATGAGTCACAGAGTGTTAGAAAAAGCAAGGACCTGCCAAGTCCCATTTTTTGGAACTCGGTGGAAATTTGAGCAAGCAGCTGCTCTTTCATTAGTTTACACTTCTCCTCTGCAGGTTTTTTGAGGAGGGTCTGGGACCACAGATACTTTGTGATACATGCTAAGCTTGGATAGTCGTGGCTCAATGGAAATGGCTGTTTGGTCTAGATATGATTCAGATCTTCATGAGGAATCTTGGTGAAGCCTGGAAGGAGCCTCGGGAACATAATTAAGCAGGTGTGTAAGTCTTTCAGGATTGGCAATTGAATCCTGTCAAAAATCAGAAACAGAACCTCAAAAATCAGATTAGTTCTCCTATATACTACCTGAATGGAGGTTCTTTTTATATATATGATGCTGTCAAAAGATCGATGTTTTCAAGCTTTTCTCTGGGGTCACAGGAGGCAAAAACTTATTTGAAAGTGAAATCAGTGAAAACTTTGGTTCTGGTGGAACAACCCGAGTTTAGGAGGGGAGGTGGCTCATTATAGAAATCACGGCTGTAGTGTGACTTTGGCCACCTGTAAGCGTGCTAATAGGATCTGCACACGGGGCTATTCCCCTGCGCTGAGTGGAAGCCACGTGTAAGTTGTCAGAGTCGGGAGGAATGTGGTGCCAGATGGAAACAACATAAACAGCTGGGAGATTTCACCCGGGATTTCAAGCGAGGATGGGAGACTTTTTTTCTCGTCGTCCGCTCGTTCCAAAGGTGGTTTAGATACACCTACGTCTTCGGGGAAGGATTTGGTTTCGGGGTGTTGGCAGGTTTGGTGTATGGCTTTTTATTTAATTTTTTTTTTCCTAGGCGAACGCTTACGATGACTTTAAAAAGCTCCCGTATTTCAGCCCTGCTCCGGGGAGCTGCTCTCAGCACCTTTGCTTTGCGTGAGCGCCCGGTGGCCGCGCAGGGAGCGGGCGGAGGCGAGGGGGTCCCGCAGGGCGCTGAGCGGGGACTCGGCGGGGCCG
>WEIV01004817.1:139008-204388 GCA_013390005.1 Calyptomena viridis
ACCCGCGTACACTGTGTGTGTAGGGGGGTGTGTGCGTGTGTAGGTGTTTCTGCCTCCTCCCGCTGCGGTACCGCCGCCACACCTGCCCGCACCTTGCCCGCCGGGCTCCCACGGCAGCGCTCCCGGTGCGGATCCGCCGCTGCCCGGGGAGGGCACCATCGGTACCGGTGCTCTCCTCCTCCTGCCTCACCTTCTACCAGGTGACTTGTCTTTCAGTCCTTATTATGTTGGTTTTTTTTTTTCCCGGTGGTTGAGCTGGCTTTTCCATCTGTATTGCTGGTAGCGGGCGACGAGCAGCTTTCGGGTGGGATATTCCTGTTGCATGCCTGCGTTTCTTTCGTGTTTTCTCCTGCTGTCTTTCGTCTCCCTCGCTGTTCAGCTCTTTCCCCCTATCTGGTAACTTTCCCCGGCGTTTTTCCTCCTTCTGCCCCTCTCATCGCCATGACAGGCGCTCCCTTACGTGTTGGCAGTGCGCAGGTGACCTGGGCACACGGTGGAAAACAGGTTCGTGGCATTTTGCGGCATGATCTGAGGTGCCCCTTGTCCCTCTGTAACCTCTGTAGGGCTGCTCTGTGTCCATGAAAAGCGAGACATTGCAGCTCCCACTAAATCATAGTTTCAAGCCAGTGAGCAGCAGGCAATAGAAGAAAGGTTGGAACAAGTTTTTCTTAAGGATGTTTTTTTGGAACCAACCCTCTCACTCAGAAATTGTGCTCTGCCTCGGCTCATGGGTCTTGGACACTGCAGAGTTATAGACATGCAGGGGTATGACCTTTTGTGGAGTCTGCTTTGTTTACTTGAGGTGAAGTACTGAAGATAAAAGTATTGCTGCTCTGTGTTGTCTGCTGAAATATTAACCAAATGATGGATCTCACACACCTTTGCAGTGCAGATAATTTTAATTATGCTTCTCCATCATCAAAAATATAGTCCTCCTCCCTTCCTATTGATACCTTTCTTCTTGGTTGTGATTGTGCAATGTCCATATGTCAGCTACAAAAGTTGCTTACGTGGGAGAACATAAAAATGACCATTTTTGTTGTTAGCAACTGGAACTACTGAATCAGCATTGCATGTCCCATCTCCTTTCCATGGAGCAGCCATGGAAGTGCTGCAACCCTCATCCTCTGAGAAGCAGCCTTCCCTAGGCCGGGCTTGAAATGAGTTTGTATCCTCTCAGCAAGCAGTGGGGATTGCAAAGAGCTTACAAGGTTTCCAAGGTGTCAGGGAGACACAGCATATCTCTTCTTGATTCACAGCTCACAGTGAGTGTGGCACTATTAGCATACAGGTATCATCAAGTAATGAGATACTGTGCTCAAGGCTCCATGGAAGCAGGTTGCAGCTGCTGGTTGTTTTTACTGGGAAAGACTGTGGTAATATAAGTGGCTTTGGACTGTCATTGTCCAGCTGGCTTGTATTGTCACACCCTCATAATGGCTGCACTACTGAGTTATGCCTTCTCATAGCTCAGAATGTATTTTTCTGATTGCATGTAATTTTGAAAGCAGTCAAAGCATCCCATTAGATTTATTGGGAGGGTGGTAACACCCCACAAGCAGCAACACCCAGTAGTGATTAGGTGCTGGGTTGGTTATAGCAGTAATAGAGAGGGTAAGATTAATCTAAAGTTAATTACTTTTGCTGTGAGATGCCCAGATGGAATAAAAATACAGAAGTTTTGCACTTGGTGACAACTAAATTCTTAAAATATAGGGTTTTTTATTTTCTGTCCATAGACCAGCTGTAAATGGCAAGTCAGTCACATTAGGTGCTGCTTTCTTTTTTTGTCCTGTGGGTGAAACCTTATTAAAATCTAACATCTGAAGTCAAATGATTGAAGCCCTGAGTGTCAAAGTAGATTAAATATATAAGAACTTCTAGGTTACTGTGGTGAGATAAGACTTGAAGTCCAGATGATGAAGACTGCACTAATAAAGTGCTTGCTAACTTCAATTTCAGTGTCTACCACTTGTTGCTCTTATACTCCTAATTACAATTCCTGTATCTCTTCTCATACAGTGAATGGCTGGTCAATGGTACAAGATTTTCTCGCAGACACAGCCAAGAAAAGGAAGCCCTTTGGTGTGTGACCCATCCAGACTTCTCTCTCTACAGTGGGGCTGGTGGCCAGGAAGAAAAGACATTTAAGACCTCTCAGCTGTAGTGCTTATGGTGCAGTGTGCATGGCCTCGTCCTTGTATCTCCATTCAAACAGAACCAGAAAGTTGTTGTGCTGTGTGTGTGTTTTCTGCATGTGGATAGGATCTGTTTCTCACATTTCATTTGAAACCAGGATTTCTTCTTGCTTTCTCACTTAACAGCATCTGGTTCTGTGTCCCCTTTGTCTATGGGGATTTCATCATTCCAGTCCTGAGCTGGATTCCCAAGGATGCTAATCAACAGCTCATGATTAGAAGGCTTTTCACTGATTTTGTGGTACAGAGAGCACTGTGATGCCTGAAACATCCTTTTTCCTCATGGTAGGGCCATACTTACACAATACACACTAAACAGTACAGTTAGTATATTTTTCTATGTGAAAATTCAATATGTGAGTCTCATTTCTTGTTCTTAGTGCCAGTTCTCTAGTTTTTCCAATATTAAATCCTTTACATTACCAGAAACTAGAATTCTTGCTTTTGGAGAGGGCTGTATCTGGTGCTATTTTGTCTTAACTCTAGAGTTGGATTCTGATTTACCCATGAATTTATTTATCCAACACACTGAATTTCTCAGTTTCTTACAGATCTTAATTTAACTCTGATACCTAGGAATTTCAGTTTTCTACCCTGTATCCCAAGTTAAGTGTTGGCTGTCATCTGAATTTTAGATTTTGCTGGGAACTTCAGCCCTGAACAACTACTGAGTTTCTCCCTGTGGTGCCCATGGTGGCAACTTAGGTATAAAGTTGTAGAAAGTTTTACCTAAGTCAGTGAGACTGTTTGGGGTGTGTATAGAAAACATTTGCATAACTGTTTATAAAACAGAGCTCTTCAGTCACTGAAATGAAATGTTAGGACAAGGTGTCTTTTATATCCTGCATATTTCTGCTTGTTCCCTGGTGAGATCAGTCACAGCCTTCTTGGAAAGGCCATGACGAGGTGGGAAGAAGCAACTTCACATCTGTTTTGTGGGGAGGGACTCTTTTTTTGTTATTTTTTGTTTCTGATTGCACGTCATGGACACTGGGGGGATAAAAAATGAGTCACAAACGGAAACATTAACATTAGCTTTTTAGGATCTGTTTTCATTTTGAGCTGTGACTGAGCCCACAATCACTAACACATGCCTTTGATTGTAATGGCAGTTTTAGTAAAATTTTTAAGTATTAGCCAACTCAGGGCCTTGAATTGCTACTTAGTTAAATGCTTCCAGTCCTTTCTTCTCTTCCTTCTCTATGCCACTATCTTGGTAATTAAACTTAGGCATGCTGTGAATCTCCACAGGGTTAAGATCTAACATGGAAATAGCAAATTGCAAATTACTTTCTTTGCATTTATTACCTTTGTCTTTTTATGAATAGACTTCAGCAACCTTCTGTATTCTGGATAGACAAATGTTTCCAGCCTCAAAGGTTCAGAGTCATTATTCTCCATGAAGGTATCCATTTCTGTGGGATTTCCTGTTGTGTAGTTTTCTAATGTGTGACAGGCATCTTCATTACTGTGGTGGTGTGACAGGGGATTCTACCTACCTTTGTTCTTAAAGCCTCACCCACGTTATCATTTTGACCAACCATGGAAATTGTTGTGTTCTCTATAAAGCTACAGAGGAAAACAGAAAAGCAAAACCAAACAGTATAAAACTCTGAGCTGTAAAATGATGAACCCCTTGTCTTGCAATACTGTGAAGCCTTTGAGTATTTCAACAGAATATTTAGGAAAAAAGTCATAATTTTAAGAATGGCATATGTTGAGTGAGGGTCGGTGTTACGAATATTCAGTAACTAAAAATGGGTTTTGTACAGATAACTTGGTATTTGGTTTGTTTGAGGTTTTTGGGGGGGTTGATTTTTGTTTGTTTGTTTTTAAGAATGCATTGGATTTAAATGAGAAATCCTCTATCTTTTAATAATCCAAAATATTATAGCTTATGGATTTCCTGGATTTTATAGATTACCACTGGAGGTAAGAAATGTCTGATGTCTCAAGCCTTCCACGATTGCAGAAAAGCTGTGTTCAGCTGACTTAACTGGGGAGCTGCCTGAGCTGCTTCTTGGGATGGGGGGCTGGAGTTTGTTGTAGCTGCTGGATGCTACAGACTAAATCTACTGCAAGAGTTCCACTGCAAGCCTTGGTGTCTGTAGCTCAGGAACGTTTGTAACTGGAAAATAAAGGTTTGACTTGTGGGAATTTGTGTGTATTACCTTGATTTCTGCTCCTGCGTGTAAAAGCATTTCTATAGGTTGGCCAAGTACAATCACAGGCACTAGGCTTGCTGCTTCTCCCATCAGTACTCCCTTCTTTCCTCTCACCTTCCAGAAATTGTCTCAAGTGCAAAGAGAAGCTAAAAGTGAGATGTTAGCAGTACCTGTTTGTTGTTCATTAAATAGGCCCAAACCTATTAGGAAATGGTGCTTAACATACCACCCCTTCCCAAAACAGCTGCATAAATCTTGATGTAAAAATCGTGTGGGATATCTGAGATCACGGAAGTCCGTTGGCTCTTCAGTACTGGTGACATACAAGATTACCCCAATTTTATCAATGGTTTAACTTGAGGTAGACTTTGTTGCTGTGATTTGTTCCCAGTGAATTGTATTTCACCTGAATTGTGAACTTGGGTTAATGAGCACTTCCTTTCATTCTGGGGAGGTTGGGAGGACTTAATTCAAGGCTCTGAATGCTCCTTTCATGAAGACTGAAGAGCAGAGTCCTCATTCTCGTGTACTCTTCCTTCTTCCAGTGCTGCTGCTGTTTTTATTTTTTTCCACAGTGTGTCTGAGGTGTTGTCGTCTTTATTTCCTGAGTCAAAGATCTCTTTGTTTCCAGTGTAAAATATCATTTGGAGTAATTAGCCTTGAGAAAAATCCCTTACAGATTGGAAAACAAAAGTTAACACTTGGTGTTTTGGGGAGGTTGGTATCTCATTAGTGCGGCGATTTATTAAAAGTTCAATGCCTGTCAGAATCCCAGTGCACGTCATAAAAATATTTCTGAGTGCACAATTCTATTACTCAGAGCATGTGAATGTGAGACCTTAGTACTGAAAGGGAGGCATTTGTCTGGTATGTTGAGTTCTTCATATAACTGAGTGCATATATCAATGATTTAGCAAAGATAATGCAATGAACTTGAGTTACATCATGACTTCTAAGGTAATTTTCAGTTTTGTACGTGTCTTGAGAAGCCGGTGAGTGCCTTATACTGCTTTCACTTGGAGATGTAAATACACATCCGTGTTTCACATTCAGAATTGGGTGGCAGGCTGTGTATTTAAATATATATTTTCTTCTTCCATGTCATCTTAGACTCACTTTTCCCAAACTGGAATTAACTTACTCTCTTCTCCAATTCTAGGATTATTTACTGCTTAGTGACTCTTCCTGTGCTCTTGCAACCTTAATGTAATATTTCATCTTTCTGTTTCTTTCTCTTCCTGTATTGAAGGATGAACACTTGTCTAGGGCTGTGGGCAGAGGTCTGGGAGGTGGGAGGGTGGGGTCTGTTGCTGCTTCATCTGCCTTGTGGATAATAAATCTGAGCTAACTGGTAATTAGCCTCTTGTGCTATCTCACATACCCAGGGCAGGACAGAGTGAGGAATCTGGACTTTGTACCTTCATGTCCATTAGGTAAGTCAGTGCTGTGTGACGAATGTCCTGCCATTGCCAAGAAACAAACACAGCTTCTCCACTGCAGTCACAATTTCCCTTCCACGGTTGCTTTAGTGCCAAAGTACTGCTGGGGTTTGAGCCTTACTTTCAGCTTTGGTGTCACTTCTTCCTGCTCAGCCTGGCCCTGGCTCAGCTCTTAATGCTTTCCTTCCTTCTTCACTTGCCTGAGTCACGTTGCTCTGTCATCTTCCATATTGTGGTCCTTCCTCCTCTTGAGTCTTGATATAACTTAGTTTCCTTGGTATTTTGGTTTGGTGGTTTTTTTTTTTTTTCCTTTCTATTTCTTTATTTAACCCCTAAGTTTTCCTTACCCTTTTTGTTTTCATCACTCTTTACTTGCATAGTGCTCTGTGTTCAGCTTCACAGAATGCACTTTGTGCCATTTCTTGCTGTAAAGCTTTTCTTACTTACAAGCCAACCCTTTTTTCCCCCTCTTGTGTCACTAGTATTTATTCCAGTGTCTTCTGAAAAGCATTTCAGATCTATTGCTCTCAGTGGGAAATATTGTGTGTGAAATTACGTGGGTAGTCAAGTCTTTGTGGGTTAGGGTTTTATAAGTAGTATCTTCTCTAAAGGTTTAATACTGTATATTTTGTCTAGTCAGTAATTTTAAGCTCTCCTCAAGCAGTGCTAGAGCTCAAGACCTGAATGGGAGGTGTTAGAGGGTTTGTGCAGGCATTTGTTTTCCCTATGTGGGTGAGGTGTCTAATACACATAAAAAAAGTCTGTTCAATAAATGTCTTACTTGAATATAAATGTAAAATATTCTCGAAAGTGCCTTCAGTACATGGTGGAATTCGTTCTTTTCTACTTTGGTTTTACAGTTTTTCTCAATTTTTTTATGAAAGCCAGATGTTAAAGTACAAGAAAAAGATGGGTTCTTACTTTCCTTAAGTAGTGACAGAACAGAATATTGCCTTGGAGGAGAAGCAAGTTGCTGTTGAGGCCCAGCCTTGGTGGTGAGCACTTGAAATCACAGTTTTGTGCAGTTTGTGGGTTGGTTTGGCTTCTCCAGAGGGACTCTGACTTCCAGGCTGGAGTTTTGGCAGATGGAATAGTCCCACTGGCCTGTGCAGTCCAGCCTTTTGTGCTCCACAGCAGTGAGTGGCTTAGGGCAGCTGGTGATAGGGAGCTGTGTCTTCCCAGGGACAGGGTTTGCCAATTTTTTTGGGTTTTTTGGAGGGGGTGGATGCTTAGAGCATGAGAGTTTATGTATTGGATTCATTGAGCATTTTAAATTGTACTCGTATGACTCTGAAAGTTCTTATTGTCCAGACATCTCCATTTCCTTTTTTAAAATAATCTAAAAATCTAGATTTTGTAAACAGCTGTTTCATCTCTTTGCCTCTGTTCTCCTATTTATAGACAAAATAAGTATCTGTCTCTCAGGAGTTCCATGAGGTTTAATTAGCAAATGTTTATACAGCCTTTTGAAGATATAAAGCACCATATAAATGCTAAGCAGTAGTATTATTACCAGCAGCTGCTTTGTTGTAATTGCAGTAATAAAAGCTTCAGTGCTGGTGTTTCTCTTGCTGTTGTTCTAGGTACAGGTTTTGTGAACACTGAGGGGGGGTGGTGGAATGATTGCTGTAGACCATACCGAGGTACAGTGGGTGGCAAAGCTGGGAAATCTTTGTGGAGCTTTCTTTAAAAAAAAATTAAAAAACGATAGAAAACAGTGAAGGTGCATAACTGGGAAAAAATAAACCATCTTCTGCAGTATTCCAGTATTTCCAGGTCCCAGGACTACCTGGGGAGAGGTCTGTGCTGCACAGTGTATCACTGATGGGGAATGAGCTGCAGTTTCATTCATGACATTGGCGTATAAAAGAAGTTATCTTTTAGAAATGATTGATAATTGGCGGTATAGGAAAAGAAACGTAGTGTATAAATCACAAGTAGCCTTTAGGATTTTTTTTTAGGTCTACTTTTGTAAAACATTCATGACTTAATGCTGAGCTATTTTTATTAATGTTCTTGTGCTTATCTCACATAACCAGCTGGTTAAAAGCGGATATGAACACTTTTTAAGCCTCTGCCTTATAAATCATGAGAAAGAGAAAAGAAGATTGATTCCAACAGGCTTGAAGGTAGATTCATTTCTCTTCTAGTTAGCAAAATGGGAGAGGGGAAGGAATTAAACTGTAGACTTAGTGAGACAATCAGTTCCAGCCAGGTTGAAAATCATTAGATTTAGCTCTAATGTGTGATGTAACTGTAAAAGCCTAACTTAAAGGAAAATAAGTGCAGGGGAGTTCTGTTTTGGTAAATTGATGATAATATCTCCAAGTTATTTCTGCCCAAAGTAATGCAAGTGTGAAAAAAATAAAGTAATAACAAAGGAGCAGTGAGGGGGAACAATTATTTTTCTAACATCTCCTGAGGATCAGAGGGGGGTTACTTGGTCACATTATAAGAAGGATATTGTGCTGCTTGAACACTGGAGAGGATTGATAATGTACTTCGAAGAAAATGTCTGTTCTTTTTACTGTAAACATCCAAGATAAGATGGAAAAGTTTGGAAGAATGCAACACTTTCTGCGAGTTCTTTCAACATTCTTAATTGCTTGTTATAAATCTTGATTTTAATATTGGCACATATTTCTGGTGGTTTTTAGGGGGTTGTAGTTTAATGAGGGGGGCAGTCAAACTGGCTGTAACAAGTAATTTGGGTCTAATAGTATCTGAATATTTAATAAAATGCTTATTTAAATTACAAGGGATATGTCCTAATAGCTTCTGAACAAATTGTAATTATGAAGACCTGAGTTAACACGTTAGATCACACAAATCTGGATCATGAATGCCATGATTTCATAGTGGCTGTACTGTAAGGGCTTCTAAAACAGACGTGATGCAAAGCAGGTAATTGATTCAGTCCTGTAGGATTATGTGTAAGCAAATTTTCAGACAACTTCCAACATTATTAAACAGTGAGAAGAAAAAGCACTAGACCTTTTTAATCTTTTTTAATTTTATGGAAATCTGACTTGAAAAACAACTGTAAAATGTACAACCACAAAGTTGTGCTGCATGGAAATAGACGCAGTTTAAACACACGTAACTCTTGAGGCCCATATGAAGACATCCCAAATGTTGGATGGTAGGTTCAGGAAAGGTTACTTTAGCTGCTCAAAATATTTTCAGTAGCCAAGTGGAAGACAATTCGTAGCATTGTATTAAAGCTGTTCTCTGTTGTGTGAGACTGGTGACACCTCAGTGTCCATAAAAGTCTGGGTTTTCTTGACAGCTGTAGGAAAGAGCAACTATTTTATGCTCCCTCTATATGGCAATTAGATAGGAATTTATTTTTCTGCTATCCTGTACTGTAGCCTATAGTAGTATAATAGCTATCTTTTGAAGTACAAAAATTTGCCTAAGGGGCTGTAATTTTAAAGCATAATGTGAAGTACTGTTTTAATAAGGTTTGCTCCTTGCACATTTTAAGTGCAAGGAAATGTATATGTTGAAACCTTGCTAATCCTTCATTTGCACAGTCTTTGGCTTGTTCCCTAACTGTTAAGGAATTAATGATGTGCTTCAATGAGATCTTGCATTACGAGACTCTAATTATTTTTATATGAGATTCTGCATTGCATTTGACGGTGCTTTATGAATTATCATAATAAATAAAATGAAATTGCTGTTGTCAAAACATATGAGCAAAGTAATCTGATTCCTATTGTTTATGTATTCACTGGCTCATGGAATTATGTGATATCCAGTGGACTTCCAGGCTGTTCATACAAGTTGGCGAGGTTTCCTGTGTTCTATTGTTTTGCTTGAGCTTGTGACAAGTTAAACAATGGTGTAGCTGACAAGGAACATCTCCATTGAGGAGGTGACATCTCTCCTGTACTTCCTCCTTTGGCCATGTACTTGAAAAGGGAGCAAAAAGCCAACAAGTGAACTCAAAGGTTCACTTAATGAGTTCAGGTCCCTGTCTGACCCGTGATGGTATGGCCTCTGGCAATTATTATTCCAACAGGTTTCAATTAAATTATCAGAAGAGTGCCCACAGCAGAGATGTCAAGACAGTGCAGGCACATCAAAGCTGATTTTAATTGTGCTCTCCCAGTACCAGACACAGGCTCCAGTTGCATGGGACATGGTGGGCTCTTGGCTGAGGATGGAGGTCCTTGGGGCTGTGGTTAACTGGGTGCAGTACCCAAACCTGGGAATGATGTCTGTTCTGTAGACACATCCTCTGTCTGCATGCTTCTGTGGAGATGTGATGCCTAAAGCAGGCCACACATTTGCTTTTCACATGGGTAGATACTTCAGAACTGAATACTATTGACTCTATCCGGGATTTTTGCTTTGGTTTGTTTATAAATATTTGTATGGTCAGAGTTCCTCCAGATCATAACTAGTGACTGGAGGCTTGTACTAGGCACTCAATTTGAAGGGAATGTTAGTATTTAAACATTGTGTCTATTTTTAAGTCTCATAATCTATAAAACCTGTTTAAAGCCACAAGAGATCATTACCTCATCTAGTGTGACCTCCAGAGTGTATGAAGGAAAAGTGTTTCCGCCTTTATTTTTCTACCAGAAAAAGAGTAATCAAGCATTCTTGTTCTTCCTCTCAGAGGAAGATAGACACAGTAATTTAAAGTACCTGCCTCTGGCAAACACTGGCATTTTTCACTGGGTACATTAGTGAATTTTTTGTGGTTCTGTGTTTGGATTGTGTGAATGTCAGTATATGGTTCAACCCTCTAGATGTTATTGTTTGTATTTATATAAGTATATGTATGTGTATATATGTTGGCAAATAGCAGATGCAATCCAGATCTTCTCTTCTAGATCCATACCTTTTTCCCCAAAGCCCCATAGGCTAAAAGCAGGCAATCCTGGAGTCTCTACTGCTTTTGCTTTGTGCTTCACTGTATAACTCGTGCAAACTCGAATCACTTTCTGAACACAGTAACCTTCTCTGCATAGTAATTCTTTGCTCACATGACAGATTGAGCCACTTCTTTGCAAAACAGTTTATAAGAGTTAAAGTTATATTGCCCTGCGGGGGAAATCCGTGGAACCTCCATGGGGAGGTTCTTGTGTAGGTTCACTCTGACTTTTGTGAGCTTTGGGGCCTTCCTCCCTCCTAGAGCATGAAGCTGGTGCTGTCCAGAGACTGGGGTGTCCAGATGCACACTGTGCTGGTACTTCCAGGAATGCCATCAGGAACACTTTCTCTGTGGTCATATCTCCCTTGTGGCTTCTACCAAACAGGATTTGCAGGTGTCACTTTAGGCTATTTAGTAAATTGAGTCCAAAAATTGGATTTGGGTGGGAATGCGTCACAAGTGGTGTGAGTCCTCCTTGGGTTTAAAACCTCCCTCACAAAGCTTTAGTGCAGTGGCTTCTTTAGGTTATAAAGAAAAGTGCATGGTAATTTTACAGATGACCTTGCTTTTTATGTACTCCCTGCGTGGGACTCTTGCTTCCAGTAATGAGGAAATGTTCTGAGGCAGTGTTCTTGCCATGATGACATAAAATAGCAGAGACTTCCAGTTATTCCCCTGTTCTTACCCTGTGATAGACATGTGCCTTCAGGGGACAACTGACCTTAAGGATGATGTAGATCTGGAGCCATTTTGGGGAGTAATTTTTTGTTGTACAGATTTTTTTTTTTAGATAAACATTAGGGTGGTGATGCTGCACTCACTGATTAGAAACTGTATGTGATTAGCATTCTCAGTCTAAGTGTGTGCTCTCCACCCTGAGCACATATTTCCCCTAGGGCTCCTAGAAACACACTGAGGCGTTGCTCTGGCATTAAAAAAACAGCAGGGCTCTTGCCCTCACTTGCTTTTTCCTCATTTATACCTTTAAGACAGTATGTGTACATATTCTGCACAGATATATTCACTTTCTTTGCAATTCTATAACAGCTATGTATTTTGTTTTCTTCTAGATCTAGTGTCTTTCACAGGAAAGCCACATCTCATAATGTATGTATTGTATATAATGTACATTCTGCTGTTTTCTGCAGTTAGTGTGTTCCAGACAGTGATACAGTTCACCTGGTGTGAATCTGATGGCACATAGGCTCTGGTGTACAGTGGTACCCAAATGTTTGTGCCTTAGCAAAAATTCTTCTCCCCCCTTCAACAGATGGAGTGAAGAGAAATCTTTAGTTTCAGAACTTACCAAGAATTGCCTAAGACTTACCTTTATCAGTTTGAAGGTATTTTTCAGCCCATTTGGAAATGTTCAGGGATAAAGCTTGGTAGTGATGTTGATGAAGGAGTTGATCCAGGATCAGAACTTTGATCTCTAAATACCTATTTCTTCCACTGATATTAATGGAACAAATCATCTGTCTGCCTGTTTAACTTAAACCATTGTGACATTGAGGCTCAAAAATCTCAAAAAACCAACAACCCACAATAAAAAAACCAAAGCAAACCCCAAGAAAATTTGTATGCTTGTTTTATTAGTAGCAACTTGGATCATTTGGAAACAATTTAAAAGAATTTGTCACCATTCTTGCTATATTTTTATGTCCTCGTCCTGCTGTGAGACTCATCTTCTGTTTGAAGTGTGTACTGTTTTAAATGAACATTATGTTTTAATGAAAACTCTGCTGGGCGATATCTAACTCCAGACATAAAAGCAAATAAACCAACAGAAACCCTCTGTTTTTCTGAGATGACTTTTTTTTAAAAAAAGGAGAGAAAGTGGATCTAAAGCAACCTAATGGTCTCCTTTGTCTCTCTAATCTTCCTTTAATGTTCTTTTGCAGAACTCAGGAGTGACACTATCTCATTGGTATGTCACTGGGGTATGCACTACAAAGAAATCTTAAAATGCTACTGTCTTTAGGCTGTATAGTGAAGAGAGGCAGAAAGTGCTGCCGTACATTGTTTGATATATGTTGATTCTGATTTTACTCTGTTCAGCTGTAGGTTTCGGATAAGAGGTGGAAATTCAGGATTGATACAAGTGCTTAATGATGGCTGACATCTTTTGGATGCTTCTTGCACCCTACTGAAGTAAATTTGAGGACTAACATCTTTTTTTGTGGGCTGTTAATATATATAGCTGAGATCTCTTGTGTGCAAGGTTGGCAGTTTGGGGTTTCTAATGAATTAAATTTGGCAGCTCATCCTCAGTGTTACTTGGTATTGCCTGAAACAAAGTGAGGAACTTGTCTAAGCTCTTCTCTGTTGAAATCTATCACAGTTTCCAGCCACTTGCTGGGCTGAAGAATCAGCTGTCACGTTTGAGTATTGGCATGGTACAGGGGTTGTATTAGCAGTGGTAAGTGATGTGGAGATGAAGAAGTGAGGGTTGTTGACTGGAGAAGAAGCAGGGTCTCATTCTGCTCAATCTCCACTAAAAACTTCAGTATCTGACTGTTGAGAGCTAGAAGAGCTTCCAGAGTGCCTGGCCTTAAGGCATTTCAGTTTGTTTTCACTCAGTTCTTTAGGTAGACTTACCCCTGTAAAGGCTAACAGTTAAATGGGAAATTAAATTAACATCGCTGATTTTCTTGCTTATGACCTCTGTGTTTTTCATAGCATCCCCTACACAGATGGTGCATATGGATGGAGGGTTTGTTTCCATATATTTTTACAGTCTCCAAATCTTCTGCACTGGCTGCAGACCTCTATTGCCAGCTACTAGGCAGTGAAAGCCAAAACGACTGCCCCAATGACCCCTGAAAATTAAATCCCCAGTGATGATACCTGGTGAGCCTATGACAGTGGTCTGGAGTGGGGGATGTCAGTGCTGCTGCTCGGGGAAACCAGAGCTTGTAGCTTTTATCCCTCTTTTGAAAAGCCCTGGGATTCTTCTCTTATCTTAGTTCAGTCTGCTAAGTCTTGTGAAAACAATAAACTGGCTCACCTCCAGTGCTGTGATTTTATCTTGAATTAATAAGAAGTTGTCTTTTCTGAAAAAGGCAAGTACTTTTGAAACTAAAATTGTTTTATCTTCTGGAGGATTTTAACATGTTAGCTAATGCACTAAATATGGTGGGATTTTTTTTTTTCTAATAATCCTTGTGCTATCAGGCCCTTTGATCTGCCCTGGATTTTAATGAGTCATTTAAAAGCAGAGCTCTATTTTGGCAATTTGACTGTGATGCTCTCTCTCAAATCGGTTGCCGTTTTCAGAATGACATCTGAGTCTGCCTATGTTTCTGCATGACTGGAAACTGTCACTACTCATTTAAACTTATTAGTGCTGGAAATGGATATGTTGGTTCATCCAGCGGGGATGAAACTTGAGGCATCAGCATTCAAATTTCAATGTTGTTCCCATGTGTAAAGGAAGAGGTGACTGTAGTGATGAGAGCTTGGACAGTTGGGGTGGCAGCTGCATTGCAGCTCGAAGAGGCATCAATTGGGTGCTTTGCCTACAGGTTCCTGAAAGAAGGTTGTGGTATTTTCATGGATTGTCAAAAAATGCTGTGCTTTAAGGTAAGAGTTTAATCAGAGGATACAATGCTTTAGCTGAAGGTTATGCCATGGAAGACACTAAGTTTTTCTCTCAAGAGGAACCTAAGTGGGAAATACTCTTTTTGGGGAGAGGAAAGAGCAGCTGAGAAATTCAGCTTTAAAGGGAGCAGGTGCACAGCTCTGGCTCAAACCCAAGCTTCTGTAATGGCTCTTGAGAGTCCACACATACACTGGAGGTATGCAAAATGACTCTTAAAAATACAGACCTGGGGAATGAAGGCCATGACCTTCCATCTATCTTTAAAGGACCTGCTGAAGCCCTCAGGATATGTGAGCACTGCTGGCATGGTTCCTTTTCTCATCCAAAAGGGCTGTGAGCCCAAAGAGCAGAAAGACAACAAGGTGACTTGAGCCGTAACCAGCCTTTAACACAGCATTGGTGCTGCCTGGCTTACAAGGTTGTAGTGTGTAAACCTGGATAGTTTAATTTTGTCCTTATTCTTTCACTTTGTTATATCTAAGTATATTCCCAGTGTGGAGATGATTTTCCCCTACCTCTTCTCTTATTCCCATGCCTAAATACAAACCCAGAGTTTGCTTGTAATAGGAGTCTTTTGACTGACAGTACCTTCAGCATTTGAGACTGGTGGTGTGCTAAAATGCACAACTGGCATTTCAGAAACTGTGAAACCGACCTGACAAAGTGTGATTTACAATTTTTTCTTTATTTTTTTTCCTTTTCCCTTCTCTCAGCAAGTCGTAGATGTGTCATAATTCTGATGCTGTCATTCAGTTATGTCACTGGTTAACATTTCTGAAACCTGTAGAGAACATGCACTCTGAAATGCTTACCTAGTCAATTGAACAGAGCATCAATTATATAGTTATAAATTTATCTTGTTTAAACCTTTTGCTTTTTTCCTAAATGGAGTTCAGACTGTAGCAGTAATATAATGATCTTATCTGAGATGTATGGCTGAAAGAGCGTGCAAAGGTGACTTTCAAGGGGATGGGAAGGGTTAGGGCACATTTCGTGATTTCCATACTAGCTCTCAATAACCCATTTATTTCTCTGAAACAAACTAAGAGTTGTGACTGTCTGCTTAACTACTAGGCTTTTTTCAGGTAAACTTACAGCTCTGCCAACCTCCAATGTAGGCACTTTCTTGACAGATAATAATTGGGAGGAAAAGGAAGTTTTGCAAACCTTAAACTTCCTGAAGAAAAAAAGGCTATTAGGATGCCTTTAAAAAAAATTAAAAACAAAATAAAGCAATTCAATGAGTCATAATTTACAGGAACATCAATTTTTTTTAATGTGATAACAAGATACAATTTTTTTTCTAATTTATCCCAAAGGAAGGCAAACTTTTCCAGCTTTTTTGCTGGTGGTATACTTCAGTATTGCAGTCATATTTAAAGAAATAGTGTACACCCGCATCCATCAGTAAAATGAGGGTACTTCTGAATAATTATTAGAATCTCTTCAAGTCAGGTTTGAACATTGGATAAAAGGAAATGAGGAATGGGTTCTAAAAAAGTATGAGGAATTTCTAAAAGACATAGTAACCAAGTTGGACTTTTGCATAAATGCTTGTAAAGGAAAGCCATTCCATTGTAGCAAGTAGTCTGCAAATTACTGTTTTGGAAGAGAATGCTGCTTCAATTAATAAAAGTAATTTCTATAGCACAGTGGTGAGACTGGCTCAGATTAAAACTGAAATATTCTCTTATTAAAGTTCTAATTCTCATTAGTGAATGAAAGATCTCTTCCAAGTAAAGTTATGTTTCTTATAGGAAGTAATGACCTGATCTTAAAGAAGGGTCTTGCCTGATTAGCCTTTGAGTTTGTGCAATGCCTAGTGCAATTTTTTACGACTCTTATGCTACGTAATGTTTCTAGAAGATGTACTTTCATTTAATGGAGGTATGCTAAATGTCAAATTTTAATCATCCTGTTCTCTCAGATTTTTTTTTCTTCCTCTGCAACTCATTGGGGTTTTGCTTTTGAATATCTGTTGTGTATAGTTTTTTTTCCTTGAGACAACTTGGTGTGAAAAAAGTGAGTTTATGATCTTAAGTGAAATATTTTTATTTATTTGGTTTTGGTTTTTTTCCAGGCACTTAAAATAGTTAACTTGGGTGTTTTGTTCTTGCAATTGCAGTAGTGTGGAGCATTGGAACTCTGGTTTGTCCTGGACCTGGAAAGGAAAGTTGCTGTGGTAACTGGTCACTGTATATCCCATCTGGGACATGAATTAGGTGTGCACACTTCATTTAACTTTCTAGTAGTCCTCTGCAAATGAGGTGAGTCTGAGAACTCCAGTGAAACACCATCTCTGGTGCACCAGAAGGAGTCATCCCTCCCTATCTCTGCTTCTCCCTGCCGCACCCTGTTTGTGATTTCCTTCTCACTCTTGTGTTGAGAGAGCGACTGGAGCTGGTGCTCCAGAGCTTCCCAAGTGCTCGTGGGCAGTGATGGAGGGTTTGGCCCGACCTGTTGGTCTCTGGTGCTGTGGCTGTGCCTCCATCAGTGCAGTGACTGTGAAGGAGACACTGTAGGAGCTGGTTGATACCTGGACAGCCGGTGCAATAGCTGTCTGCCTTGCTGCGTTTCTGCTCCTGAAAATAACTTTCTCTTCACCATGCTTTAAAGCAGCTGGCATCCTTTGTACCCTGCCAAAGTGGTGTTTCCTTCTTGAGCACCACACAGGCAAGAGCTCACCTTCAAAGTTAGTGCCCCAGAGGCTGGACCTTGTCCAGAGCAGTTCAGGTGTGTCCTTTTCATCACCCCTTTCCTAAGAAGATAATAGGAGCAGAAGGGGCTGCATATGGACTTAAAGAAAAGAAGAAACCTTGGTGGGGATGGAATGTAAGGAGCCATTGTGTAGATGTTTTTACGTTATCTAGTAAGAATAATTCTCCCCTCTTTGATTTTTAGGCTTTTTTTTTTGCCAAACTCTAATCAAAAGAGATTTTTTTAAGAAGCCAGCATCTCCCACATGCAAGAATGTGGTGGCTGCTCTCTTTTTTTCTTCTGTGTAAGATGTTCTCTCTTATTTTGAATGATGTTTCACCACTCATTCTGTGATAGGGCAGTGGGCCAACCCTGTCAGTGCCCCCAGGCACTCAGTGGAGCAGAGTACAGGATCATCTGGATCACAGATGATGAGCTGGGTGCCTCTCTGAGCTTGCAGCTGGATGGAATTATGGTGTTCAGTGTGGGTTTCTTTTCAGTCTGGCTGAGGGGTTTAGCACCATCTGTGAGGTGTTTGTAGAGAGCAGTGGGTCTCACATTCTGCAGTACATTTGGGTGAGAGAGAAGAGGGACTGAGAGGGATGACAGCTCATGGTGTTGGTGTAACTCATGTTGAGATGGGTCCAGACTAATTGATAATGCCAAAGATTCTTAAAAGAATTTTTCTCACCAGTCAGGTCCTGCTGACTTGCTACACTCAGCTTCTGTAGGCTTTTTGATAGGTATGTTGGATGTCTGCAACTGTTTGTTTTTTCATTTCCAGCCATTGGCTTCCTATTGCCTACTTCTCATCATCAGCTGATTTGTGGCATTGGGTGATGGCTGTGGGGCCTTTAGGGTAAAAAAATAAAGAATAGATGAATCTTGAGCCCAAACTGCCTTTGAGCCCTGATTGTGGTGGGGTTTCCTTGGCTTTGTGGCAACTAAGAGGCCATTTTCCTGATTCAGGAGATGGAAAACTCAGTAGCTTCTATTTGCCAGGATATTGTGAGATGGTGATTCTTTTTTTTTTTTCTTTTTTTTTCTCAAGAAGCAACTCATACTCATACTGCCAAGTCTTCTTTGCTGCTGAAGATTATTCCTCTACAGATTTTGGGGGTTATTTTTGGTTTGGTTTTTTTTTGGTGGGTTTGATGGGGAGTTTTTTGTGACAGTTTTAGTAAACAAGTTAAACTTGCTCAAGGCTAGACATACAAAAAAAATTAGGGTGGTGACCTGAGGTCTTATGCTGAGACATGTTTGCAGACCAGCTCTGTTACCGACTTGGAAGCCAAAGGTAATTTGTTTTCTCTGTAAGTCTCTTTGAAGAGGAGGCAAATGTAAAATATTTTTAAAAAATAAAGCTCATAGTCTGTTTTCTGCCTTACCTGGAGATGGAGTAGAGGGAATTATTGTGTTTTTTTCTTCTATAATATTTGATAGTTGGGAGTGGGGTGATATTGTTGATGCTTCATGTCTTAGTCCTGACTTGAATGCAAATAACCATTCAGTTTGGTAGAACAGGTATAGTTTGTAACCCCGGGACACTGACTGAGAATAAATGTGTAAGGCCACAGATACTTGCCTTCCCTCATGCGCATTTACTGGGAAACATTTGCCCAGCTCCCTCCTTGTTGCGCTGTCTTGCTTAACCTGGAACATAATGAAGTGAAACGTGGGATTTGTAACAGCTTGAAAAGGGGAAGAAAAGAAGCACAGACTTTTTAGTGTCAGTGTGTTCTTCCTTGTTGTGTGCAAGGTAAGCACAGAGCTCCTGTGTCTGCTGCTGTGTCCCATTGCTTGCCTGGGAAGTGCTCAGTTGGGTTTGAGGCTTGGGCAAGTTCTTCCTTAGGCTGTGACAGAGGAATGTGATTTTCAGCACCTGTATTGCAAGGAAATTCACAGTGAAAATAGTACTGGAAACTGTCAAATCACCAAAGATTTGCAAATTTCTAAAAAAAGCAATATGCCGAGCTAAAGTTAGATTATTAGGAACTGTCCATGCATTGATACATGGGGAAATAATTGCTTTCTTGCCTGTCTGGTAGCTTTCACACTGCGAAGATCAATCCACATGTAACCTGAATAACACGTCTCACTGGAACTTAAAAATATGATTTACAGGACTGACAGGCTCTTTGTTATGCCAGCATTGAGTGGTTGCAGTGCAAACAAAAATGCACTTCAAGTACCTAGAAAAGAATTAGACTGAAAAATATGTCATGTTTTTTAATTCTGTGAGTTGTTATGTCTCCGAGTAAGTCTTGTATGCATAACATTTTTATTTCCCTCAGGAAGACAGGGGATTCAACATAATATTCTCATTTTCCTGTTACTGCAGTATTCTTACAGTTCAGTAATAAATATTCCTTTTTTTAACCCATCTGTGCCCACTGCATTTGGTTTTGCCCACTGCATGCAGTCTTCATTTCTGGCAGTTCCATGGAAATCTGTAGCATTCCTGGGACAAAGCTGTGCCATACTGTTGCTACTCACTACAGGAGGAGGTATTTAAATTCTCAGCTGCATGTTGACAACATTGTGGTCAAAACTTTTTTTCTTGGTCCCTTCTGCAGCTGTCCCATGATTGCCAGTATTGGTATAAATAGTGAGTGGTTAAAAAATTTCACTAAGTGACTCTAACTCCCATTTCTATAAATATAGCATCTTCCTGCCTAAGTTTTCCCAGGAGAATTTGTTCTAAGTTGTTTGCTCTACAGATTGTGGAATATATTAATCTCACTACTTTCACAAGGGTAAATCTTGTGGAGTCACTGGCCCAACATTGCTAATAAGGAAATATTTACTGAGTTATTTTATGGATGGTGTAGATGATAAAACTTAGAGCCATTACAGATAAGTTCTTAGGTGTTTTTACATTGTAGGTGGAATGTGTCATCTCTTAGTGGAACAGCTGCCTTAGTCTCAAGTAGATGAGGCACACGGACTGAGTACTTTGTCTTCATCCTGCTGCTGTACTCAAAGTCATCCTGCATCTACATCCATTTCCTATAAGGAAAGATTGAGAACTTGGAAATCCTGGCCTGAGCATCATTCTTGTGAAGTAACTTAATAAATTGGCACGTAGCCTTGCCATGTCATGGTTCGTTGAGGTCCTGAGGGAATATTTAGTGTAAAAGAATAAGCAGTGCTCCAGTTAACACAATCATCTCTTATACAGGGAGATGCATTTATGCCTTTCAAGACAAAGAACCTTTTCACTATATGTCCAGCTATTATTCTGTGAATTCTTTGTGGAGAATTACCACATCTTTGTTTTCCTTTGGGTGCAGAAAGAGTTTCGCATGTTCTCACTGAAAAGCCCAGTGTTTGAAGCCACAACACTTACACAAGGATTAACTCTTTAAAAGACTTGAGAGTCCCTATGGAGTTGCTTGAGCCCATTAATAACAGTTTGAATTTTCAGCCTAATATATTAATTATGTTTGTCCAATCCCTAGAGGACCAGTAAATCAAATTAATCTTAATTAAATTTCAGCCTGTGATAGAAGGGTGAAAAAAAAACTATTGTAGAGCTTAAAGCTTGAAATGGTAATTAGATAAGGAGACTTACTTTTTTGGTTAAAATGTAAATACATTTTAAAATTCACATTTTGGTAAATACATTTCAACTTCCTCCTTTTTAGACCAGAGGTGAACTTTCAGTAATAACACTGACTGCTGTGCTTTTGTCTTCGTGAGGAGCAGTTTTCAGATCAGTAGGTTGAAAGCTCATTTGATAAAGCCCATCTTGTTATGGTAAGCCTCTAAATTATTTTGATGAAATTTGCAACTCTAATAGTAATATTGGTATTAGTAAAAAAATTTTTATAATGGATGTTTCCATACACTGAAAAGAGAAAAAGCTAAAAGTGATAAAGGTGAAAGCCACTTACATGTGTGGTTTTTGTATGTCTTCCTGAGTTGACTTAAATCTTCCATTCACTAGGAATCCTTAGATGTGTGAGACCATGCAGAATTATTTAATCTCCTGAGGATGTCTGCATTTTAGTAAAATAGATGGCAATTTTGCATCTTGAGGTCTATTTCTTGTTTCTGAGGAAAATTTTTCTTTAGATTTAAATCCAGTAGAATATTTTTAAAATACTTGTCTTCGTTGGGCTAATATTGCCCTCTATCAAAGCAACAAAACATCTCTCAATTTCTTATTCTGAAGAGTGTATTTAGTGTTCTTTCATGTATTTTCTTATGTATTGCAAGCATTTTTTTTTTTGCATTCTATTAGATTTCAATGTTCTAGAGCTGTGAAAGCCAGTATTTGTTTTGGTCTGTCTTCTAGAAACATTCTTGCTCTGAGCTGTCATTTTTCTTCCCTTAGGCTTTTTCTGCATCCCTCTTGTCTTAAAAGAATTCCTAGAACCTTGCAGGAAGCTTTGCACAGGATGTGCTTGCTGTAATCCACTGACATAATTGATATGTTTTATAGGTTTGTGTTCTAGGTGGGCAACCCGAAGTAGCTGGTTGATTTTTGGAGGTGGTTTTGACATGGCCTGACATTGACAGCAGCATTTTGAGCCTCCTGGGAAGTGTTTCCTCTAGAGTATGATCTTGATGCATCAAAAGGTTTCTCTCCTTTTTCCTGTGTGTCTCCTCTGTACATCCTTCCTTTATTTTAGCAGTCTTTGTTTCATCCTGGCAAAGGGTATCTGTGGATTTATTATTAAACTCCAGTACAGGTGCACAAATTGTTTTGAAGTTAAAGACAAATGACACTACTTGGGCTCTGTAAATAATGCAGTGGCTTACCAGGCATACTAGAGAGACTTCTAGAGTTTCTCACCTCATGACATCTCCTGCAAACAATTGGGAAAGTTCAGCTTCCAGTTAGGCTGCTACCTGTTACTTTATTCATTAAGCTTATAAAGGACTGTCTCCTCTCAGTTTTTTTGTAATGTTCCAAAGAAATTAAACTTCCTAAGAGAGTTGCCGAGATTTTGCTCTTTGCTGTGATGTGTTTGGCCTCAGGAGAGGTTGAGAGGTTTGCTGAGCACCCAGCCACTCTTCTGGCTCTTAGGCTTCTGAGCAGGTCACTCAGAGCAGTAATCATAGAATAATTTGTTGAGAGGGACCATTAAAGGCTGTCTAGTGCAACTTGCTGCAGTGAGCAGCGACATCTTCAACAGGGTGGAGTTGCTGAGCACCCAGTCCTGCCTGACATTGAATGTTTCCAGGGATGGGGCATCCTCTTCCTGTCCCTCACCACCCTCATAGTAAAAAACTCTCGTATATCTGATCTAAAACAACCTTCTTTTGGTTTAAAATGCTAATCCCTTTTCCTATTGCAACAGACCCTGCTAAAAAAGTTTGTCCCCAATTTGTTATGCTGTGCCTTATTAGACTGTCTAATAAATTGCAGTGATACAGATGATAAGTTTTTGTGGCAATCACAACATACACAGATGTTCTGTGTTCATAGACAAACCTGTGTGCTGAATAAGAGTTTAAGGCTGGGCACTTGCTGGCTTGGTCACAGATTGACACATTTCAGATGAGCTGTGCTCTTGCTTCTGGTAGCAGAAAAATTTGTCCTGCAGTAGGATATTGGTAGATTTCTGCTCTGTGGAAGGAGAAGAGATGGTGAGGAAGAAGAAAAATGAGAAATGTTTGGGAGCTTTCTGGGTTTGCACTAAATGTGCTCTGAACACAGCAAAAGCTTTCTCCTTTTTTTTCTGGGCCTAGTAATACACATGATGTGTAAGATGTACCTGTGTTGTCAGTCTTTCCATTACAACTTGTATTTTATGTTTTGATCCTGAGTTTATTGCTCCATGCAAAGATGTGACATAATCTCTTTCAGCCTGCAGTGAACACTGTTTTATTCACATTTTCTTGAGTTTGTTTACTGATTTAGAGTTCCATCTTTTGATTCCTCACCATGAACGTAATATTTTATGGCCACAATTGCAAATCTGAAAGTATCTTTGAATACATAAAATAATGTTCATACCTTCTTATTTTAAATGGTTAGAGTGGATTTCTGATTTTATTTATCTGTTTTCCTCAGAATAATTCTGGTAGTAAGATTAAAATGATAAAACATTGGATTAGGAATGGTTTGTTGAGAGGAATTTTGTTTGTGTTCAGCATTGGTAATGATAATATGTGACTCCATGCAGTGAACAAAACCAAACATGGTTAAAATTCTTTGTTGATATTGGCAAGACAAAACTTTAGGCATTCTTGGGAAACTTAATGGCTTTTACTTTTTTTTTGCTTCTGGATGGCACACATAAAAGTCCCTTTTGGTCATATAGATTTTAAATGTCCTCATTCTGTCTGTCGTGTAGCAGTGGTGGTGTAAGTTACTGTGCTTTGGTCATAATTACCAGGCAAAAATAGTGTGGAAATGCAAGGGCAATGCAGATTGGTTAATATAGAGCCAGGGGAAAGTATCCATGTAAACATGGGGTGGTTTGGGCTATTTTTTATTCCGTTTGCAGGGAGGTTGAGCATTTTGCATGTTTATTTTTAGGTATGGTCAGTTAGCCCAGGATTACGCTGGTTTTTGTTTGTGGTGTAAATCCTGCCCTTGGCCTACAATGAATTTTAATTAAACCTCTACATATATGTGCCATGTTGCAGAATCAACTCCTTATTAGTAAGTCAAATAAGAACACAGATGAGATAAGAAAGTCAAAGAGAGTTTGGGATCAGATCAAGGACAAAATTATGAAAGAGAGGAAGAGAGATACTTAGAAAAGTTGGGAGGTATTTAAGCATGAGGATTTCCTTTTTGTACACCCTTAACTTATAGAGGAGCATTACTGCAAGACATTACTGAAAGCATTACTTTTTAATAGGCTTCAATAAAAGAAACATTAGCAAGAAAACCTTTGTAGAGATAAGTGGTGGTTTTTGTTGTTGTTCTGTTTTTTTAGGTGGTGGAACTTTTTGGAAAGCTGATTCCTAGCTTGGGAGTAGCTTGGTAGAAATTGATTTAAGGAATATTACTTTATAGGTTGTCCTTTTTAGGGCTCCTTATGAATACTTGGCCATCATTGATATCTGTCATCATCTGCAGGAACTGAGATGGGGACACTGTCCTACAGCAAAGGAGTGGTCATAGTTATTTTTCCTGTGTAGGATGTGAGGAGAGGATTTAGTCCAAGGTCTCTGAAAATCCCTGCCTTTCAGAGTATTATGAGCTCTGCCCTGGCCAGAGTCCAGCTCCAGACTCGTGGGTTGCTCATGGTGATATGTATTTAGTGCAATGGAAACTAACAATAGAAGTAGTAAAGTGGTAGTGATAAGTACTATAAAAGTGTGTTCTGTTGTTTGAATCTTTTTTGGGGGAGAGGGGATGCTGTGTGGGGTTTTTTGTTTGTTTTGGTTTTTTCTTGTTTTGGATTTTGTGGGGTTTGTTTGTATATTTGTTTTTTGGTTTTTATAGGAATTAGCAGTTATGCTCTAGTGAGATTAATGCAGATTCTTTTGAAAGAACGGAGTGACCCTAAGAAAATGGCCACCTTGTCTTTGTTGCAAACTGTTTGGTTACTGATTCTTCTTTTGACAAATTAACGTGTTGCTTTTTTCATTGGACATGATAGTTGGCCAGAAAACAGGTTTACTCACTTTTTTTTTCCCCCAGATGCATTACTAGACTAATAAAAGCTAATACAAACCTTGCTTTTTATAGTTGCATTGATTTTTAGGAAGATTTCACTTGAAATGAGATACAGTGAAGCACATTAAATTATAATAAATTGTTAATTCACGAAGTAGAAGTCATACAGAAGACAATGATAAATTCAAAGACTATGGTCTTTGAGTACCAGAGATGGAGTAGAACAAAAAAGTGCATTAGCTGGTGAGCTGTGTAGCAGTTTTCTTTAAGGAGAAGCTTTGTGACCTTGGTGGGCAATAAATATCAGACTGGAAAACATCACTTAGAGTGCAGTGCTTTGATACCGGGGACTAGATGAGCTCCAACATCAGTTGTTCTAATTGGGGGTGAGTGTAAAGGCATAGGTAAGAAATGGTATTTGAGAAAATGGAGGGATAAACTGAACATTCTGGCATCCAGATGTGTTAGTGATGCACTGATTTGTGATTCCAAGGGAGTGCATGGTATATACTGATGTGGCTCATATCTGGCTTTGTAATTGAATATAAACAATGTGACTCAATGCGTGTGTGTGGGAAAAAACTATGAGCTTGACAGAAGTTTTAGGTGTTTCAGAGGCCACGTCTATGGCGTGCTCTATCTTCTCTTGGATTTGTTAAAAGTTTATCTCAAGTTTTGATATGGCTGGAAAGCAACTTTGATTACATCATGATGGGGAAACTCCCCTTGCTCCTCAGCTATACAGAGAGAAAATTATTGGCACTAAAATTTGGTTTATTACTACAGTCTGTTCTCAAAATAACTTTTATTACCATGGTGGCCATAATGTGGTGGAATTCTGTAGGTGTATTGAAGTGGAAACCTCTATGCTTTCCTTTGAGGAAGTGATTTCAAAGGGCTGCCTGAATTTGTGCTTTCCTTAATAAACAGAAAAGGTTCAATATCTTCCTGATGGCAGAGTTTTGCAGTGTGGGAACAGCATTAGGAATGACAAAGTTCCTAACCTGTGTACTAATAAGTGCACAGTATTAAACTGATAACCAGTCTGAACCAAATTTTCAATCATTCACCTTTTGACCATGAGTTTTCTTTTTAATTATCTAGTTACTGACTGCTCCTTCATGCTGCTTCCCATCCTTTTCCTTTTGAATGGATTCACTTTCTTCTGTCTTCCTTCTTCCACATCTTTACAAGTCTCACACAACAAATGAGCTATAATAAACATACACAAGGCAAGACTAGGAAATTTTCTAAGCAAGCCTCTTTATTTGTTAAAATTCCCAGCATCCATGTTTAAATTTGTGTGGTGCATTTTAACTTTCCGAAAATGTAAGAGAACCTGACCTTTCATGCTGCAGCAGAACAGTTGCCTGGATTATTTCAGCTTTTGTTTTACAAGAGGGCCAGCAAAGGAAGGACTTGATAGCAGGCAGCTGGGAAAGTTCATTTTCCTTGCTACTGAGCACAGTGGACATTTTGGTAGTCTCTAATTCTGAGGTATGCAAACAATGTTGTTTCACACTAGTTTGTGCATATTCTCAGTTTCCCTGTTTCTGTGGAATATCATGTGATTGGTTTTTTTTTTCCTTTGCTGTACAGAAAAATTGGATAAGAGGTCTACTAGAAGAACTTAGCACAGTTACTTTTACAGTGTATTTTCTACTGCTCTGATCACCTGTGGCAAACATCGTCCCCTTCTAAGCCGGGATTAGGATGGTGCAGAGGGAATGAAAAGGGTGGACAGGGATATATGGTGGTGGTCACAGGGTTGTGTCTGGAAACTGGTGTTTAGAATGTTCCTCAAGTCACATCAAGTGTGGTAACTCTGGGAATCAAGGGCTCAGCATCTCTGCTCTGAGCACCCTTCAGAGTGACCAATAAGAAACCTTCTCCTCCTGGAGCCCCCCTGCTCCATTCCAAAACCCAAATTATTTTTCTTCCTGCTTTTTCTGATACCACATGTGATGCTTCCCACGCATCTTTTAAGCTACTTCAGTCCTTGTCAAAGGTCTGAGAGTCGATGTAGTTTTTGAGAGCATTCGCAACCCTACAATGTCCCTTTGTGGGAGTAGGTGGTGAATTTATGCTGGAGCTGCAAACATCCATGTGTCTGTTCCCTACTGAGAAACTCTCTGTGCTGATCCTTTTAAAGTCTGTAATGCTATTTGAAGACAGTAATCTAATCTTCCTGAATAATATGGTGCTCTCAGGTTTGTTTCTTTACTGCATGTATGTATCTAAAGAGACAGATTTGTCTTTTGTAGCACTAACAAGAAATCCCAGGTCTGTTGAAATGTAAGACGAACTATATATTGACTTCAGAAAGGCAGAAACTTAACCTCTAGAGATTTTGTTGATAATCTCTCTTTACTTCAATTGTAAAAAGCAGTAGTTTTAGGAATTCTACCAAGATGTGCCTCTGGTAGGGAGAATAATGGTTTATATATAAATGTTTATTTAACAGTGTAACTTTAGCGCTCAAGTCAAGAAGTGGATCCAAGCTGAATATATGAAAAGAACTTTTATAAAGTCTGAGACTAATATGATTGGTGCCCTATTTCAAAAGAAAAATCATTCTGATTGGGTTTCATTGTCAGTCCTGTAAGAGACTGAAGCTGGGAAAAAACATGGAAACAGTGACAAGTAAATAGCCCCTGAAATCTGATGGTGAGCTGTTAATAAACCAAGTCAGGCAGTAAGGTTTAGAACTAAGGAAGGTATAAACATCAGAAAGGCAATAATAATAATAAAAAACAACTATAGTAAAATTGAGCTCCTGTGGCAATGAAGACGGACAACTTCTAGACATCTGACTCAGGTTTATAAAACTTTGCATCCATGTAAGTTTCATGAAACACATTTTGCAGTTCTGTTGTCTTTCCATCACATTTCTGGAGTGTTTTTTTGTATTCTTCCCAGTTCAGGCAGGTATTTTATTGGTCTGTTTAGGATAACTCTTCTACAGTGGGATTGTAGTGCAGCATTTAGAAATTACATTGTTGTATATAATCTTTTAACTGTCTGACTATGACTTGTGTGGCAGCTTCCATTTCTTTTGGAATTCTGACAAAATGATGCAGCAGTTTAGCTCGTAGCCTGTGAGAAGAGGTGGGCATTTGTGTGGTCAATATGACAAATGTGCCTGTGGTATGTTTGGAACAACTGTCCTTCTAGAGATTCTGGAAGTAGTTTTGCAAGATGAGGATTTTTGTTAGTGAAGAAACTTTCACAAATATACACATAAATGGAACTGTTGCTGAGTTAGATATGGACGTGGTTTGGGGGGGCCTTGGTGTACTCTTGTAGGGTAGAGGGTGTCTATTGTATTTTTTAATTTTAAATTCATTACTATTTCTCAATAGGGATAACAAAAAATCACAATAAAAGCATATCTTGTTTTTCTCTTTGCCTTGCAAAGAAGCTTTTCCCTTGAACTTAACCCATCAGATCCTGAAAGACCAAAGAAAATAAAAGTTGAAACAAAGAAACAAAATATTATATTAAATAAACTGGTATGTGATGATTTCAGATTCTTTTTCCCGTGTTGCATTGCCATCTCAACATGGCTGTATTTCTTTTCTCCACATCCTCAAACCCTTCTGGTGTGCATCAAGAGTCCAGCATTAAAAAAGGAAAAAGGAGACAGCAAAAAAAAAAAAAAAAGAAAAAAAAACAGAGTTCATTACAGCTGCTTAGAATGCTATGGAAAAAGTGGTTTTAGAAGAATGGTCGAAACTAAAAGCCCTTCTAGACTATTATTACTAATTTCAGAGCAACAGTGGTTTTAGACTGTTCAGGTGACCAGTTCCACCCACTTTGAAAGGTGTGACTGCATTTTTTCAAGACAAGGCCATGCCAAATTAATTGATTTCCTTTTTTTCTCTTATTTAATAAGCTTGGTTAGGCCACATTTACTTGGATTAAATACAAACAAAAAGAAAGCTCACATTGGTTCAGGAAGTTTGTTTTGTGGCTCTTTGGAAGAGAACATTCTGTCCCCACTTTGCAAAACTAATACAGTCTCTTGGCACAGACACTATTCTTTGTGGATAATTTAAAGTAAGGTATCTCTCCCTTGTTTTGCAAGATTAAGTATCACAGTTCCTATTTCCTGGATAAATTCTGCCTTGTGTAATTGTGCTTTCACTTTGTAAGGCACATCTGCAGAGGTAATTGGCCAATTCCATTTAGTCTTCTAAACATTATTTGAGATCTGTTGATGAAAGGTACTGAATAATAGAAATGAGAATTATAAATTGTAGGCTAGTAAGTGTTGCTTATAAAATAACACTTCTTTAGAAGTGGTTATATCTCACTGTGGAAATGATCATGTAAATATGGGCTGTATGATTGTTGGTGTTAAGGAAAAAGGGCTGTAGAGGCACAGAGTGGCAGTAAAACATCTAAAACAGATTTTTATTTATTGTGTAGTTGAGGTTTTATGTATTGTGTAGTTGAGGAATTGTGTGCGAGTTTTGTGGAGAAATGTCCTTTTCCCTTTTAACTTCTTGGAAGTCTGTTATTAAGCAGCTCTGTGTTACTAAAGCAGTGCTGAGGGCAGTGCTTATGTAGGCATTTCTCATGTGAGAATCTGGCATGAGCTGCTGGAACTACAAGTGAGAGCAGGGAGGGAAACACACTGTGCAAACTTAATCAAACAGGAAGCAATCTTTAGTGCTCTCGTTTGATAATATATTTGGTGGAACCAATTAGGGGAGGATCTTAAATGGTGTTAGTAGGTTACTGGACTGATTCTTCAAGTGACTGTAACTTCTATGGACTTGAGCTCCTACTAGAAGGGAAATGGAAGATATTTTGTGCTTTGTAGGAGGCAATCCAACTTGTAGTAAGTGATATTTCCAGCAAAACAAATCTCTCCTGCAACAGCTTTGAAGTGAGCTGAAGGCTTACACACACATTTGAATGTAAATTTTGAGAGAACTACATTTTTTATTATAAAAACACAATGAAAAACCCCAACCCTTTGAACTTTCTATTTCCTTACATTTAAATGCAAAGGCTGAAGTATTTTGAATGTCATGTCTGTCTTATCTTTCTAGCAGAGCCTTTTCCTATAATTAAAAGGTCATCATTTTTTCTAATTGTTGCTAAATCCAATCCAAGCTCTCACACAATCATTGCACCCTTCCCTCCCCCTCCCATCATTGTCTGATATTTTGTTTGCACAGTCATTATTCATTAACTGTGTTCATGTCCAGGACTGCAAATAGTAGAATCACATTATCAAGGAGGAGTGAAATCTCTTTTTTTTTTTTTTTTTTTTAGCTTTTCTGTTTTACATTGACTTTCAGGTGAGAAACCTGTCACAAATTTCAGAGATAAGGAGCTTGGAAACAATGAGTGTGCGTCTGTTTGGTACTTTCTTTTCTTAGCAGAATTCTTTAGTTTTCCATTCTACTGAGAAGAATTAATTTCTACGTAAGAAGCTAGTGAGATCACAAGTTACTGTTGAAAAAGAAAAGAGGCGTAGTTGGTCCTGGTTTTTTTTTACTTACAGAATCACTATTTAAGGTTGGAAGGGACCTCTGGAGATCATCCAGTCCAACCCCCTGCCAAGGCAGGGTCACCCAGAGTAGGTGACACAGGAATATATCCAGGTGCGTTTGGAATGTGTCCAGAGATGGAGACTCCACACCCTCCCTGTGCAGCTGTTCCAGTGCTCTGCCACCTTCACTGTGAAGAAGTTTTTCCTCATGCTGAGGTGGAACTTCTTGTGGTTTAGTTTATGTCCATTTACTCCCCATCCTGTCGCTGGGCATCACTGAAAAGAGTCTAGCACCACCCTCTCGGCACCCACCTTTGAGATATTTATATTAATGAATGAGATTCCCTCTCAGTCTTCTCTTCTCTGACTAAACTGGCCCAGCTCCCACAGTGTCTCCTCATACAAGAGGTGCTCCAGACCCCCCATCATCTTTGTGGCCTCTGCCAGACCCTCTTCAGTAACTCCTTGTCTTTCTTGAACTGTGGAGGATTGAACACAATATTCTGATGATGTGACTTCACCAGGGTTGAGCAGAGGGGCAGGATCACCTCCCTCAACTTGCTGGCCACATTCTTCCTGAGGCACTCCTGGCCACAAGGACACACATCTGGCTTGTGGTCAACTTGTCACCCACCAAGACTCCCAGGTCCTTCTCTGCAGACCTGTTCTCTAGTAGGTCAGTCCCCAACCTGTGCTGGCACTTGGGTTTACTCCCCACCACATGCAGCACCCTACACTTGCCTTTGTACTATACTTAGAGCTAAATATATTCCCTGTCTCTTTTAGATGACCATGTTCTATTTAGAGGTAACTTTTGAGCATGCCCCTTTTTCCTCTTTGGCATATCCTCAGATGTCTGTCCCCCTGCCCTTTTGAGCCATGCACACACAGAAGTCTCACTGTGATTGCTCCTGGAGGCTCTTTGGTCTGTTGCTTTTTCAACCTTTGATCTTGGTTCCTCTGAAATCAATGTTAACCCTCTTGCCCTGAGCCAGGGTACTGCAAGCATTGGGTATGCTACTAACCATACATGGCTCCTAGTGCTCCTCAGCACTTGGCACCTCTATCCATGTTTTGCAAGGGAAAAAGTGAATGTGGAAGGGGTAGAGGGAAAGGCTGAGGCTCATGGCTGGGGAATGAGTATGGATGGAAGGCAGCCTGTGCTGCCTTAAAGTGTTATGCCTATGTGTTGTCCTTTCTTCAATGAGAGTTTCCTGGTCAGAAAACCATCAATTGTGTATCTCCCCTTTAAATATTGAAACATTGAGTTTTTGGCAGAAATAGGCGATTAACAGATAAACCAGCACTATAATCTGTTCATATGAGTAAGCAACTTGATAAGGTTTAGTACATAAACTAGCTCTATATATTACTTTCTATATTAACATGCAACTACTGCATCAATTCAGATTGACTGAACTGACCTGTTGTCACTTGCCCTATTACTGAATTGACTTGTTACTGCTTCTTCCTAGTTTTGTTGCTATAGCAAATTGATCTGTACTTTTTAATGATTTTTAATTTGATTTATCGTAAAATGGAAAACATCACTGCAGGGCTGGCCCTGTAGGCGGAAGAGAATGGAACCTCTCATAGAATTTACAGAACTGGGATAATGCCAAAGTCAAAATGATGTCCTAAAGAGAGTAACTCATAAGAAAACTCTGCTGTAAACTGGGCAGGTTTGCTAAAATTTGGAGGACTGGTCAGAATGGTGCAGCTATGAAGCTGGAAGTGACTTGTATTACAACTAAGTTAGAACAAAGGGTTGAATATGGCTAAAGAAATTAAATAGAAAAAGACTTACTCTTGAATGTCAGATTCATTGTCAGGTGGCAAAATTGGAAGGGAAAATGGGAGAATACCATAATTGTCATCTTAACAACAACAAAAAAATAAAGCATGTGGTGTCCTTCCTCTGCCTCTCATTTTGGTGTTCACCTCTTCATCCTTTCCTACATCCTCCTTCCCTGAATGCCCCATGGGCTCCAGCCCCACTGGCTTGGGAGTTTTTTGAGCTGTCCCCAGTTTCTTTCAATTCACCTCTTGTTCCTTTTGGGTTTACAGACTTCTCAGCTCTGCTGAGCCTGTCAAGTTCATGGCTTTGTAAATTCCTCACCCCACCCTCAAAGCATCATCCAGACCCAAGCTATGTGTGAAGCAGGTTTTAAGGTGGAAGCTGTCCATTTTTCCTGACTATGAGGTTCCTGTTAGCTGTACAGAGGACTTCTTTTTGATATTACTGGTATTTGGGAAGTTCACATGTTGACAGTAGTGGATGAACTCTAACCAGAACTGTAGTTCTCCCTGTCATGCAGTAAGGGAAATCACATTTTAACAAGTTAGGGATTAGCAAGTGTAACTCATTGTATAATGTGCAGTGGAATTGCAAAGCTGAACATGTTTCTTTTCTGTTTTTTCAGTGATTGGACCTGTTGGATAGCTGCCTTCTGAACGACTCTGGGGATATGCCAGCCACTTGAAGTGAATCAAGCAGTGGCAGGAACAGCATCTATCTGGGCTGAAGTTTTAATCCCAAGCACGTGGCATTTGCACAGGTGATCACTGGTGAGTTGTACTTAAGTTATACCTAAGGCTTCTCTCTTTCTGTGTCTTTAACAACAGACATCTTGTTGCAAACTGTAAGTTTCTGGATGCAAAGACTTGCCTGCCTTGCTTGTTTTTCCTGGAGGATAACTGATGCATTTGGAGAAAAGGAGAGTGATCCAGGTTACCAGCTAATCTTAGGAAATCCTTACTATTTGCTTGTATGTTTATGGATTATTTTCTCCTTTCCCTCCACTCAGTGAATAACATCCTGGTGAGGCCATACTTCAGATCTGTAGCATTTTTGTGTTATGCTAGATGATATCACTGTGCCTTTTTAATCAGAGGAGATTTTATACCCTTTTCCTCAGTGCTTCATAGCCTGATAATGCAAGCTGTGTGGTTCTGATAACAGAAGCAGTGACTGGCTGCTGTCGGCATGAGGGTGATTAAAATGTGTGTGTGCTGGTTCACTCCTTTCCAGTTTAATAGAAAATGAAACTACCCAAAGCCTTTTATGTAAGTGCAAGGTTGTTTTTTTTCCCTGTCTAAATTTCTGCGTGGCTATGCACAGACAAACTTCAGCTTCCTTTTAAAGGTGCTTTATAAAGCAAGGAGTGTGCTTGTTTTGACCTCTGGAACACGATCCTGTTTTCAGTTCAATACTAGACATACCTCTCTGCAAAAGGTAATAGCTAGCAATTTTTATTTTGAGGGGAAGGTGGTTTCTAGTCAGATTCTCCCATCTGTGGTTTTCCTTGATAAAACAATGTCAATCTGCTTCTTCCAGCAGCTGAAACACTGTGATGCTTTGACAGAATGTGTGGAGTGCTGCCTTACACCTTGTAACACCCTGCTTTATTTAAAACTCTCCCATGCTGGGCTGACTGCTGTCTTCCTGGGAGTGTGGCACCAAGGAATTACTGATGAGATGCAGCCTGGTCTGCAAAGCACACGTTTGCTGTTAAAAACAACATATGTGCCCATAGCTACAGCTCATCATTTAAACATCTCTGTGGAATTCAGGATAAGTAGCCTCTCTGTACATGGATAAAGTCCCATTAAAGTATCAGCATGATGCAGCTCAGCATCGGGGGCTGAATCATCCTATGAATGAGCTGATGATTAGTGCTTTAAGCAGAACCATTTGAACGTGTCTTCTGGAGAAGGCAGAAGGAGCCCCCCTGTAAGGATGGTGCAGGGAGAGTAATACACATCTGGGGCTCTTGTCTAACTCTTTCAGGTTCTTAACATGTTGTTAAGATGCTCGTTGGGGTGTTTGGACAAAAGCCTGGAGGTCAGTGCTGTACTGAGCTATACATGTTAACTTGATTAACAGCGGAGCTGGAAAATTACTCTGGCCTGAAAAATTATGAGGGTAATTCTGGCTTTATGCTGGAGCAGGCAAAGGCAGAACAAGGAACTCAAGAACATTCTTTCAAGGTCCAGTAGCCTAATAAGCCAGGCTAAAACAAGTAGGCTTTAGTTAATGGAAATTTTGGAAAGACAGGTTTGGTGCTATTGTCACGTAGCCCTTGTATTTTTGCAAGTTTGAAAATACCTGTCCTTAAGTTCTTTTCCTTTTTATTGCCACTGCTCTTCCTGCTTCATTTCAAGCGTAACAGCTGCTATCTTGGGAAGCAGTGAAGGTGTATGCAGTTCCTTTCTATTGCTGGAGAGCTCTGAACCCCAGGACTTAAATAATGTAACAACTTTTGTGCTAACAGCAGCAGCTTTGGAGGAGAAAGGTTTTAAAATTGTTGCAATTGATTTTCAAGGTGCATAGAAATAGAGAAAGCAAGGTAGTAATTGAAGCAATGTTTTTTATTTAAAATTGTTATCGCTTGTGTAGGTGCACTTTTTTTCATTGATAAGTATTTTCAATTACTAGAAGTTAGAAACCACAGATTTTTCTAGAAGCCTAATAATTACAATGGAAGGATGTCTGTCTTGGTCAGGGAGGACACAAACTTAAGACAAGTTGCTGTCTATTGAGTCTGAAGTCCCAGTCTGATTCAGAATGCCAGCATAGGTGAGAAGGCAAAAGCCTTTGCTCCCCTGTAACATGGGTGGGAAGCCATCTCCACGTGGAGAGGTTTCTTTCAAAACCCAAGATCATCAGGAAAGTACATTTAAAATTCATTGCACAAATAAAGATTGAGTCAGCCAACGCCTGTTTATCACATCAGGGAGTGATTACACTGTGACATAAATCACCTTGTGCCAGGAGTACATCCCATTTGATGGGTTTGCCTGTGGCTGCACTTAAGAAATATGTGTGAGCTCAAATTCATGTTTGTTTGGGGGTTTTTGTCTGTTTCTGAGAGCACTGTAGAGAATAGAGCTTCAATGCAAAGTACGTGGAGAGTGTCCTGCACTTGGGGTTAAATGTGCTTTGCACTTTGCTTTCAATCCACTCTATTGTCTTTTGCTATCTGCAGATACAGATACAAATCTTTGATATTGCAAAAGTATTTCATACTTTTGAAAAAAAATTTTTTTTTGCATTTCTACTTCTTATAGAATCAGAGCTGTATTATATTTTGTGGGAGGGACACACCTTTGAAGTCCATCTAGTCCAGCCCTCCAGCAATGGGCAGAGAGACATCTTTGACTAGATCAGGTTGCTCAGAGCCCAGTCCAACCTGGCCTTGAATGTTTCCAGGGATGGGCTATTCACTGCCTCTGTGATAACCTGTTCACCACCCTCATTGTGAAAAACTTTCATATATCTTTTCTAACTAAACCTTCTTTTAGTTTGAAACCATTATCCCTTGTCACGATGCTGTGGGGTCTGCTGAAAGGTCTGTCCTCATCTTTCCTATAGGCTCCCTTTAGGTGCCAAATCACTGCATTGGCTAATGCAAATAATGTAGAATCAAGTAAATGAACCTCCTGCCTTAGTTGGTTGTTGCTGGGATGCTGAAACACACTGACAGAAATTGTAAACCATCATAAGCCTGCAAAAAATTAATGATTTGCTATCAGTGGTTATTTTGAAACTTAAGAAAAGTGTTGGTTTAAGCAATCGATATAAATCCAGCCACTCTTTTCTTAGTATACACTTTGCTTAGGTCCATGAATCACTGAAGCTAGAAGGGTATTTCTGGTGATTCCACTACAGCAAAATTTAGCTTATTTCTATTTCTTGACAGGAGTAAATGAGAAATAATGAGATTTTATCTACTCCAACCACCTGTGTTTTTGATTTAAAACCCCAAAACTCCTGGAAACCATTGGATTTTTTAAAAATCCTGTGTTTCAAAACAAATGGTTACCTTATCTTTAAAATCCTGAGGACTGGCTGCCCGGAAGGGGGATGTGCTTTGGGAGAAATAGAGAAATCTGGGCATTTTGATTATTGTCATTGCATGTGGTGTGGCTGCTGGTGCCCGTGTGCCCAGCTCTGCAGGTGGAGGATCAGTGTCACAAATGAGAGCCACGCTGCTCGTAGATCATTGTCAGCTTGTCATTGTAGACAGTGTTTTTCCTTCTGGCTTGTAGTTGAAAAGATTTAAAAATGTTCATAATTTCTTTCCCCCAGTGATTTGGGAAGCACTGGGCTTTGTTCTTTCCAGATTTGGGTTAAAAAAAGCCACTCTGTTTTTCATTTGTGCTGAGTTTACAGTTATTTTACTATCTTGGTTGGATTTTCATAATATATCCAAAATCATTAACCTCCTATGGAGTGAAAGAGGATGTGAAGAAAAGAAGTTGTGAGGGGAGAGGAAGGATGAAATGGTAGCTGAGCAGGCTGGGGTTACTTGGTTTTAGGTGTGGTGTTTGTTTTACTGTAGCTATTCCTGGTGTGTAAGGTGGGGTGGCTTTGGGTTTGTGTAATAGTGTGGCATTTGCCCAGTCATGTGGCAAGAAGAAATGGTTTATCAGCTGGGTTTTCTCTCCACTTTTAAGTGAGGCTGTAGAATTTTTTTGTTTAATACATAAGTGTGGCCGTTCTCTGCTCTGGGCATGTGGGGCTGCTGAAAGTTAAATTAGTAAATGAAATCCTGACATAAAACCAAACTCAAGTCCCCTGTAGGATGCAGGCGGAGAGCACCCTTCGTCCTCTGTCATCTCAGGGCTCTTTCACTTGGCTTCCACCTTTGTTTGGAGGTTGCTGTGGTGATGAATAACCTTTGCAGAGAGTGTGTGAGTGAGAGTGTGCTCCTGCCTTGGTTCTGGCACACAAAACAGTGCTGCTCACTCCCACAGCAGAACATGTATCCTGGCAGTGGTTGGGTGCTCCTCAGAATAAGTTCAATAAAAACCCTGTTGTAGACACGGTGTAAATGTACTGGTCACTTGCCCACGTTGCTTTCATACCAGGTAGCAGGAGACTGGGTGGAAAGCAGTAGCTTTTTTCCATTGCATGGAAGGAGAGTTGCAGGGTAGCTGGTGTACCTTATTTGTGCAAGCTTATGACCTGAGCTTTGTCTCATTACCTGGGCTTGAAGAAGAATAGTAGATAGAGAGCTTTTTTTTTTTTTCCCTCTACCATTGCAAAGATTATATTTTCTATACTAAGAAAAGTTTTGTTTCTTTTTACTCTCTAATCATCAGTAGGTATTGCAACAAATTATTATTAAATTTACTGCAGCTAGAAATAGGTATGTTTTTCAAACTAAGATACAACAATCTGAGCTCACAACTGCATATTGATACAAAAGTGACAGTGAAAATTGGAATTCTATGTGAGCATTACATCCCTTCTTCATGAAGTCACAGAAGTACAAGTATACTTTGATGGTACGGGTGGCTGAAGATATTATAAATATCACTTCTAGATAAAGAACTGCCTTCAAGAAGGTCTTGGAAACTTAATTTCCCTCCTCTCCTAGAAAACCCTAGCAAGGGTTGGCAAGAATATGTTATCACTTGAGGCAGCTCATGGAAAATTTTCCTCTCTGGATATTGCCCTCATTCCTAATGTCTGTGAAGCAGCCCTGGACATAACTTGCAGGAAGTGCTTTGTGGAAAAATTGAGTCACTTGGAGATGATCCAGTGGCCATGACAAACATGGTGAAATTTAAAATGTCTACTTTTGCTGCATAATTGCTGAAATTAAAATAAAAGAAAAAAAGAAAAGAGTGTGAATTACTCAGCTCTGTGTCAGCTCCCCATCTCTTCAGAGACCATCATAATGGGAGGTTTCATTTGTGAGGCTATGTACTTTGAAGGTTGCCTTGTTCTAGACTGCAGCTACACCGAAGTCTCAAAAAGGAAGATGAAAACTCTTTAAAAGCAGTAAGGCCACTTGAAGTATTTAAGATGAAGGCGGCAAAGACAGGTCCATGGTGCTCCATTGCATGACTCATGGGTCTTGTTGAGTTAGAGCAGTTGAGGAAATAACATCCTTTCCCTCCAGCGGTTTTTTGAGGCTTGTCATCTTGAAGTTTTCCCCAGCACAATTTAAACATGCTGTCAGCTCCCTTTACTAGCTCACTTAGTTAAAATCACCTTCAATAAGGAGTATTTAATTACACCTTCTAATACCTTATTCAGGCTGCTCTCCTGGATGTTTTAGAATCTGGAGAATGCTGCTAGTTGAGTGGAGCCAGCATTTACAGGAATAAATTAATAGCAGTCCCATAGCTTGCTTTTAACATCTGACACATTCTGCAAGGCTAACATTGTACCTCCCATACTTCTTCAGATTCATTTGTTCCATTTCAGCTCAGTCTTTTGAAATGTTTTGTGATGAATGAGTTCGCTGTACAAGCGGGTGATCAGCAGCAGCTGTTTATAGTCATGCATTAAATTGAATCCATCTGTCTGTGGGCTCTTTAAAGTGTGAGTTTCACATTGTCAGGGGGCCTGATTACACCAGAGCAGTATCTGGGTGCTGTTTGCCAAAAAGGAAAGAACAAATCAAAACAAAGTGTGCTTAGATGAGCTCTGGGATACCCCTGCAGCCTCGTCTGTAGAGCTGTGATTTTAGCCTGCTGAGATGAGAGCAAAGGGTTACAAGCAGCTCTTCTGCACTGACATGCAGGCTGGTGTTCAGATGTGGGCTGAAATTAGGAGGTGACCTGTAGTAAGCTTTGTAGAAATCAAATGTGGTGTTTGCTGTTTGTTTTTTAATCCTGACCCTCATCATCAGCTCTTTTACAAATTTTGATTGTTCTTCAGAGGATGAGCTGAAGAGGAAAAGTCATGTTTTATTGAAATCAGCAAAAGGAGACAACACAGCTTCCCTTCCCTTCCCCTGTCCCCCCCCCAGTATGCATGCATTGGTTTTTTTATTTTATTTTCATTTACAAGTAGAGGAGGATGAAATGTATTTCCTTAGGCTGTTTTCCAAACTGCGTTTAAGGCAAGATTTGAGAGCAACAACTGGTTGTTTCCCGACTGCATTAGTTGTTCTTGTAATTTTAAGTGAAAGTTTCAGTCCATAATGTTTTCTGTAAATTTCATACTGGATATAGAAACCAGCTGATTCATGGTCTGCAGTCTGTTCATCTTATCCAGAGGTAACTTCTCTTGTTTTCCTTCTCCCAGTTTGTTCCTCACCAGAACTTTTGTGGGGAGGACTGGCTCGTTCTGGAATGTGTATATCGCTCTATGGATATACCATATCTCTTACCACCACAAGCTTATTCACTCAAGTGTGTAATTTTCATTACATCATTTCACTTTGGGAAAGAAAATTTTCCTTGGAGGAGCAGAGCAGCGGTACAGCCCCCTTTGCCACTGCAAAACTCTTATTTTTGTAATAGGAGAGCTATATTTTATTTCTAGGCTCTGTCGTGGTCTCCAACTACAGACACTACCCTTTGCTGCTGATCAGATAAATGTGATTTCACATCCCCCGTGGCAGCAGGAGTCCTGCTGAAGTGTGGGAAGTCTCCCTGCTATAAGCTTCTTCATCTCAGTTCTGTGGCAGTCTGCAGGCATTGCTGCTCAACAGTGCAGCTGCATCACTGCTGCATTCCTGGTGCAGGGCCAAGCCAGCGCTTTAATTAACACTGAATTCAGTGCTGGCAGAAGCATAGAGAGGGTGAAAAAAAAAAGTAATACACCAAAACAGAACACCCACGCTGGCTTTGTGAACTTGTATTTTATGTCAGTTGAAGGTAGAACAGTGTCTTTGAAATGAAGTGTCCACTTTCCTATGGTAAGAGAAGAACCTCTCTAGCTGTTCTTTAACATATAGAAAGCACACTGTATATACTGGAGCCTGTTATTGCTGTGTGCCTGGTAAATAGAGATGATTTTTTTTTAATGGAAATTCATTAACGTGTTCCACATGGACAGGGTGAGAATTGCACTTTGAGTGAAGACATTGATTGAAGTTAGCATGTATAAAGAAAATATGGTTGACAGAAGGAGTCAATCCATGCTCTTTTTTTTCTCAGTAGAGTACATTGTTTTGCCCACATGTGTTTAATCAGGGAAGTTAGCGGGGGAATGCCATTGCTTAATAGCTGACAGTATCTCTATACCTTCCTTGAAAATGCTTCATAGTGTTAAAATACAGCTATTAAGATCTGGCATTCATTTGAAAGCCCAGTTGGGACTTTGGATTATAAACATGCGGTATCTGTAAATTAGCCGTGCAGAGTAAGTGTGCAGTTCTTCACCAGTTAACCTAACAAGCAGTAAAAGCTGTGCACCAGTGGGTGTGTGAACAGCCTTGTTCTGTGAACCCTGAACTCCCTGGGAGTGCTCTGATCTCTGAAAACTGCTGGATTCTGATTTCAGCTTTTCAAACTTGATGGGCCTGAATGCAAGGATTTGGCAGGAGAGGCAAGAGGAAAACTCTTTCCCGCATAGAGAAATGGAGGTGGACGTGGAGAGCATACGGAAAGGGACAGACTTCCCCCATCAAGAGACACATGGTTTGGCATCTCCATGAAAAAGCTCAGGGGGTGTCTGTGCAGCATCAGCCCACTGAGCTTCCACACCCTTCTCCAAGATCACAGAATCAGAGAACATCTGGGGTTGGAAGGAACCTCTGGAGATCACCTAGTCCAATCCCCCAGCTAAAGCAGGCTCGTCCAGAGCAGGTTGCACAGGGTCATGTTCAGGCGGGTGTTGGACATCTCTAGAGGAGGCTGCACAGCCTCTCTGGGCAGCCTGTTCCAGTGCTCTGTCACCCTCACAGTAAAGAAGTTCCTCCTCGTGTTCAGATGGAATGTCCCATGTTCCAGTTCAGTATGAGCAAGCAGGGTATGCCAGGCCCACTACTGCATGGATACTTGAAGAAGCAGCATTGAAATCGAAGAGGATTGAATTTTGAAATTGCTAGCAACCTGATTTTCATGTAGTATGTTTTAGTAGGTAATCCTATGCCGGCATTATTAAATTCCCTGAGTTTCTATTGTAGCTGTTATAGCAGAAGCTAAAATATGCTTTGATGTCATTTGGAGACGGACATTTCTTCCGTTTTACTTATTTTTTTTAGAAATTACATGTAAAAGCTCTGTCGATATATGGAGAATGTAAAATTATGAAAATTCTTGCTATAATATATTGTGGCCAATATCTTTACCTACAAGATTTCTTCTTGATGCAGCCCAGGTTACAAATGGGAGAGTTTATTTTTTTGGGAATTCCTTTTGGTAAGTGAGGTGGACTATAGTCTGCTATAAGCCACACAGAATTTCTTATTCTAATTTACTGCGTCTGGGATGATTTGTTTAGAAGGAAATGTAAAAGTCTACTCTGTGCTATTTATTCATAGCCAGTATTCTCTAAAAACATTATGTAGTAGCAGTATACTGTGTAACTAAATAGGAATTGTCATGTAGTAGCAGTGAGCTAAAGGTTACATTTGTTTCCAAATTAATGACCAAATTTGTTTACCTGGAGACCATTTACTGTCATCTCTTCTTTAGTCAAAGGCTACTGTGATGAAGTTGTACCCTGTGAAATTTCACTGCATTGTATGAAATTTGCTTTTTTGGTTGCACGAGTGTTCCAGGTGAGCAGGAAAGCCACTGCAGATTGACACTTCTCTGTGTTGTAGTTTAACCCCAGACAGAATCCAGGCATGACTGTGAAGAAAATTAACACTACCCCAGCCAAAACCAGCACACACTGAAACCCTCAACCTCCAGCTGAATCCTGAGCTGTAGCTGTTTGTGCTTGAATGGTGCATATGTGTTTCTTGAAGAGACACAAACCTTCATCCATTTCTTGGCAATTATCTCACTTTCTCTTAAGGTGAGGAGTGCACACTTGTAGTCATTGATTTGTCACTTGCTGTTGGTCTCCTCTTTGCAATTGCTCACTCAATTGTGAGCACTAGCCAGTGAGAGGGCGCTGAATCCTAATCAGTGATTTCAGAGTAGCCACTTTCCTGCTGGCGTAATTTACATTTCACTCCTCAGCAGTTGTTCTGCAGTCAAGGCAAACCTGCAATTTTGTGTCACAGGCTGCTTATTTGAAGATGGGTAAGTGACAAGGCATCAGTTTATTACAAAGCTCTTAAGGTCATAGATTGATAGAATGGTTTGGGTTGTAAAGGACCTTAAAGATCATCTAGTTCCAATCCCCATGCCATGGGCAGGAACACTTTCCACTAGACCAGGTTGTCCAAAACCCCATCGACAGGGCCTTTAAATACATCTTAACAATTTCGTCCCCATCTTTTCTTGCAGCTTAATCAAGAGCCTTCGTAACATAGCCTAGCTCTTGCACGGGTCATGCAGCACGTGCCCTGCGTTACACATGTATGGTTTGTCTTCTGTGGCTAAAGAGCATTTTGGGCAAAGAGGATGCTGCTGTTGTGCTGCTTTCTTGATAGACTTTATTTCTGATGAATGGGGATCTGATTCAACTGACAGCTTGCACTGTACTGATATGTTCCTATGAACCTGTTTTGGGTAGGTCGTGTGCTCCTCAGAGAGCTTCAGGAACCCAGGAGCTTTGGCACCTGCCTGTTTAGGGGAAGGTGCAGCTGGTTGCAACTAATAATTCCTGTAACAGAGGTGAAGTGCAGAGAAGTACACTCACTATAGCAACAAAGGAAATGCAAATTCCCTCTGTGAAAAACAAGGCTAAAGTTCAGGATACTGGCAAGACATCGTTACACCTATACAGTTTTATAACATTGAACTGCAAGCATCAGTTCAAGGTTTCAGTTTTAAAGAGGAAGGAGAGAATTCTTACTTTGGCTTTCATGCTGATCCCTCTTCAGGGTGAGGAACAGACTTTATGCATCTAAAAATCTTAGTGAAGATCACAAAGATCATCTCCTTTATGGTATAGTGGACCATGGAGCATTGGCTGCTAACAAATGCAGAATATTAAAGCAAGTGGATCAAACACAGGTCATTTTGGTTGTGGATTGCAAAGATGGGCTCATTTTTTTTCTTGTTTCCCATTGTTTTTCTCATTTAAATAAAGCTCTTGGCTTTTCCTTGTTGTGTAAATGAATTATAGTTCCTACAAATCTCCTCTATATGCTTAAAATAAAAAGCAGACTATTTTTTTCTGCAGCTGGTAAATTGTTTCTCAGGCTTCTTGTTCTTGTTTGGAGAAGGGGAGATCCAAACAAGTTCAGACCAGAATTCTGTCTTTATTATTGTTAGTTATCTTCTTGAAAAAATAAACAAATGCAAAACCTTTCTACTATGTGACCATTTAGAAAAGCAGTGTCTTACTTACAATTTTTCAGTTAAACACGCTTTTAAAATTCATTATCACTATGAAAAATACAACTAGTCAAGCAGCTGTAAGCCACAGCACCCTTTCCCTGCTCTCTGTACTTATTGGTGCTCCATGTGCACGTGTGTGTTGGAATTGCTTTCTCTGCTTTCTGTTCACTGGGCTTATTTTCATTCTTTACTGGCAAAGAAACTCTTTGTTATTGAAACAGCAAAACCTTTCAGTTGCTATTTATAATTTATTTTAGAAAGTAAGTTTTTTCCTGCAGGTGGTTGTAAGTGGGATGAGTTCATGAAATTTTTGCTGCTTTGACATTCCAGCTTTGGTTTGACCAGCTGCCGTCTGCTCTGGGCTTTTCCTCAAAATTACATGGTTGAGCTCACTTTGACAAGTTTGGGAGGGAGTGAAATGTTACAGTGGTCTGGTGTGATACATGTTAGTGATTTTATGTGCTTGCTTTTCATTATAAATGGTGCTCCAAAAATGTATGTATGGAGTTTTTTCAGTGCAGATTGGTAAATGTAACCCTCCAAGCAGCATTTGTGTAGATGGAAATTCTCACTGTTCTCTGTTTTGCTTTGTAAATTTAGATTATTTTATTTTCTTTCAAGTTATATGCTTTAAAAACTACAATAAGTAGCAAGTATACCTTTTCACTCGTGGTATGACAGCAGAATAAAATTGACCTTGGCACTAGGGGCTTTGAAAAGACTGCAGTAAATGTCTAGGTGTTTACCTTGTATTACTGCCTTTTCTGTTTTGAAATACTCAGTGATTTAGTGTTTTGTTGATTGTAAATTCATGATGCATTCTGTTAAACTACTGTGAGTAGCCATACTTTGGTTCTCCTCTTTGCTTTTACTACAGTATTTAAGGTTGTAAAATGCTAATGCAATGGATGGGTGTTGCAGGGAAAGAAGTAACCATTTACTTCATAAAAAAAGATAATTCTTGCTTAATGCCCTTGCAAAACTCAGTGAGCAACATCATACAATACTTCACTTATAAAGAAGACAACACCTCTTTGCTGATACTCAAAGTTATTTGTCATATAGGGAAGAGGTAAAGCAGCATCTCAAGTGTCATAAAGCATTTTTTTTGAGGTGGAGGTTTGAAAGAATGTGTTATTAACTATTAAAGAATGTTGCTTGCTGTTTGAGGATTTTAATGAATGCAGTTGTCATGTGTCAGTGGGGTATACAACACTGATAAAGCTTAGTCTGTTTGCCCTGTGAGCATTTACAGCTTGTAGTTACTAAAGGGTCTCATAAAATAAGATCTTTGCTAAGAATTTAAAGCACTGATATCACCCATGCTTTGTAGAACTTCAGAATATGATTGTTCTGAGATGATAAAAGTATGTTTATCACAACAGTCTTGGGCTTAATTTCAAGTTATTTTCCTGACACTGAACTACAAAGTTTACACACTTGTGTTTTGTTAATAGAGTCCATTTCAGGTTGATCTTAGCTGTGAGAACACAATCTTAATCCTAAGAATTTCCTTTTTAAGTGTTTGGATTTTGTCCCAGAAGTTATGAAGGGTATTGATCATAATTGTTTTCAGCATATAGTTACAGCTTAGGGCCCATGTGTGCACTTGCAAACACATGCTGATTTATATGTCTAAATCAAACTGAAATTGTTTTCAAATAGTGAAGAATCACTTGGTTTGGTACTGTTCTAAAATAAAATGATGTTTTCCATACTAAATTTCACTCTGAATTATCATAACCATTGTGAAAGGATGTGTTGAGAGTAGGCTACTAGTGTTCCTAGTGTCAGAAATTGGGAAGAGGAGTCATTGAGATAAATTAGTGAGAGTCCACAGTGAATCTAACTAAGGGGAAAAATGAGAGACATCTCTCTTGAGAAATTATTTTCTTTATGGAAGATAAAGTGTTTTAAGGGACGATGTGTGCAAGTGGGTCTGGAACATCTCCAGGGTGGCAACAAGTAGTAGTGTTGCCTGTGGTCTAGGAGAAGTTCTGAAGAGGTGACTGCACTTTCATTGAGCTGTGCCCATGGCATGTGTGACACTTGCTGTAGTTGCGGGAGCAGCTTTTATTTCAGCTCAGAGCAAATCAAATATCAGCAGAATTTCCATAGGAATGCAGGGCTTTTTCTCTGAGGGCGTTCCTTTAGTCTAACAGACATTCAAATGTTTTCCTGTTGACTTAGCAAAGTCACTGGTGTCAGCTGTAGCCTTTAGGTAGGACTTGTCTGCCAGTAGATACCGAGGACAGCCGCGAATTCAGGAGGAGGTAAGAGCAGCTCTGAAGAGGTGATGTGGAGCCAGGGCCCAGCTGGGTCTGGGGAAGGAGGGAGCTAAGATGATGGATGCTTTCCTTTGGAAGTGGGTTTGGAGGAGCATGGGGCTGGACCAGGCCCTGTTCCTTGACCACTGACTCTGTGCAGAGCCAGAGTTTCCCTCTCAGCAATGTGTGTCTGGGTTGAATTCAGCTGAACTGAAGCCACTCTCCTGTAACCACTTCTAGAAAGTAGATGCTTCACCATAATTTTTTCCCTCTTGCCTTAAGGATTTCAATACATTTTCAGTACAAATTTTGTATTATCTGAAAATCGACACGTTATCTCAGTGCCCAAAGAATGCTGTGATTTGGACTTTACTTTCTTTCCATAATTCTGTATGTTCAATTCCATACCTACAGGCAATTGTGGATTGCTAAAGATTTCACATTCAGGAGTGAGGAAAAAACTCACCTCTCTTATCAGAATATTTATAGCTGCCATATTACTTATGATTATGACTGTGCTATGTCAGTTTATAATAACATTAACATATCTACATACCAGTTACTATTCAAGTGCTAATAAAACAAAACCAGAAAATTAAAGTATGGTAAAATACCTCATTTTATTTTTTTAAATCTTTGATATTGATATTTTTTGTAAATACAGAAAATACTTCTAATTATATTGTAACAAGCGGTTATGAAGAGAGGTGTCTCCTGTTGGATTCTAAATGACTAAAAATTGCCTCCTTTAATTTTTTTTTATTATATCTAACTGTTATTAGAACCTGTATTTGACATATGCGGATAATATTTGATCTTTTCAAACCACATTCATTCTTGTTAAGGAACCTAATGTTTCTACAATAAGCTTTGCCTTTTTTTCCTTTCCTAACTGGAAATACTTGAATTGAAGTGCTTATCAATACATTATTGAGCAATACAAAAGGCCTGAGTCCAGGGTAGTTCTGACACCTTGTTCATCCCATATCTTGATGTATTCCAGTAAAAAAACCTCTTTCTACAATATATGGTACACTTTGTACTCTGATCTTGTGAATGGCAGAGACAAGGTTATGGCTGGTTCACCTATGTGTAGTTATGCTATCTTTGGCTCAGTGACTTGCATAATGAGAGTTGAAAATCATGGTCATTTTGATTTTGTTTTGATTTTTAGAGTCCTCTTAACATACTGAACTTTGAGGATTGTTTGATGCAATCTGTCCTTTACTGTTTGCAGTGGAGGAAACACTGTGTTAATTTGATAAAGCTACCCACCATTGCTTTTTTCTCACACAACTAAATCGCCTAAAAGGACAACAAAAAGAGGGTGCCACGGGGTGGGAGAAAATCATACTCTAGTTTGGAGCAATGCAGGGTTAGGTTCAGTTGAGTAACTATGAATGCTTGGGCAGTGCAGAGATTAGGGCTTTGAGAGTCCCTTTGTGCTCTGTGGTTATCACAGGGCAGTGACTCACAGGTGTAAATGTCAGGCCACACCTGTATTGTCACTGCCACATTTAGTGCTGCTGGAGAGTAAGAAAGAGGAGCAAGGTGGATCTGAGTGCCAGGCTGTTGGATTGAAAAAGAGGGTTGTAGGGAGTGGGATGGAGGAGTGCTCCCAAGTACTCACGTTGTCCCAGGAGGGAAGGCAGCAAACAGAGCAGGGTGGGAAATCAGTGGAGCCGTAGTGAACTGGACAGCAGTATTGCTCCACTACTTTTTTTTTTGTTTGTCTTTGGATTTTTTTGGAGGTTTTTTTTGTAATTTTGTTTCCCCAAGCACAGGGTGCTGCCTTTTGACCAGTTTTGCTTCTCAGTTCATTTGCTAGAAGCAGTCATTTCATCCTTTGGATGTCAGTGTCCTGTTCCTTATTTGTGTTTGACTTTCAGGATTAGTCCTCTAATTAAGGAGTGGGTTGACCCACGTAGCCCGTGTTTGACCAAATTGCTAAGAAATAATTTTGTGAAAACTAATGGTGCTAAAAATGGACCACTTGAAGTCCTAGTGCTTGCAGAACCAGCTGCAAGTTTTTTTCCCCTCCTGTGTTCATCCAGCCCCAGAAATGAGCACTGTGATTCAGCATAAGAGTCTTTTTGCTCAAACTCCCTACACTCAAGACCATGTTCAAACTACACTTGAAAGGCTCCCTCCCTTCCCCCCCCATTTGTTTCACAGTCTCCTTATCATGATTTGTGGTGGTTTTTAGTATTGCTGTAACATTGCAAAAGGTATTGTTGTAGAATGATGTCTGCAGGAGATCCTGTATTGGCATTTGGATAATTCTGTTGAAGTTTGAATTCTGAATTAAAACCCCAATGGTACTGATGTTTGAGGTTTTAATAGGAGTGAAGTTGATAGTACTAGGAAATGTTTAAACATACAAATTGTGCTTTCCACGTCAGGTTAAATCTTACCAAAGCTTATTGTAACCTTATTTTTTATTAAAACTTGTAAATTGGCCTGAATGTCCTCTAAAATTTTGGGAAGAAAACTGTGCTTAGTCACCTTACCCCCCAATATTCTTACTTTTGGTTTATTTTGCACAGTTCAGCATGTTTAATATTGATACTTGAACATGTTTCTACAATATTTGTGTTAAACAGTTTAGAGTATAAGTATTTGCCATCTCAGTAAAACTATTAGATTGCAAACAACCCTACTGAGTGTTCTTGAGAGGATTTTTAGAATTTCTCTATGTATTTTTAAAATGCTCTGAATCTCTAAGAGCTATGTGCCGTGCATATTGAGTCACCTTAAAGGATTCCCAGGTGCAGCTTCCTTGCATCTGAGTGCCTTTTAACGTGAATTTAGGGCACTAGTTGTGCATAGGCTGCAGCAGCTTGGTGAGCAGCGATGACTACTTCAGATGCAACTGTCCTACTTTTGCATTTAATCTGTCCCTCAATTCCCTTCTCCACAGCACCCAGCCTCCCTCTCCTTTCCTGAAAAAGACAGTATCAACCTCCTCTATATTTTAAAAGTACTGTGTATTTTCTTTCAGTGCAAAGGAGGAATAAATACTACTTAGTATCAGACTTTTTACAGCAGTGTTTGTAATTATTTTGCTTTAGAAAGAGGGCTTTAATTTATTTTCATTTGTGTGTTTATTTATTGTGTGCTGTTAAAGCTCTTACTGAGCTTCCAAAGAAAAGTTCTGAACATGAGCTAAGTGGATGCTTTCAAGTAGCTAAACAATAAGTGGGGACCTGAACATGTGGGAAAATTACGCTCTTTTCTCTTCCCCCCCCCCCTCCCCCCCCCTTTCTGAAAGTTTATTTTTTTCCTTCTCGTTACCATGCTTTGTGCCCTGGGATTTACATTGATGTTTGGCATTGAGGAATGCTTGTATCAAACTCATCCAGTTTGAATTCCTTTCAATATGTAATTAAAGAGAGTGAAATAGAAGAAGCTAGATTTAATAGTTTGATCTCTTTTTATTTTTCTTTTTCAATCACAAAGCACTGAGGAAGGAAGGCTTGGGATAATAGCAGCTATGAATCTGAGAGATTAGCACGCTCATGAAGATGCTTTGGAGTGGGTATACAGTACAGATGCCAGTCAGTATTTTGCTTCCTCATTAGAAGGACTTTTGTTTCAAACCTCTTTTGTTCATGAGGATTCTGAAAGCACTCCTAGGGCTGAAATGCACAAGGCACTAGGATTCACCAGAATAAGTGTCAGTGCCTAGATAGTCATAAAGAACAAATCAGGTACCATTTTAGCATCTCGGTGTGCCCTTATAGTTATCTAGCCTCTGTCACTAGTTGTTAAGGGCTACTATTAGTTAAGTGGCACTACTAGTTAAGAGATACTTTGGAAAGTATCTCCCTATACTGTGGTTTCTGGTTTATTTTTATTGAAATATAACTTTACAATACAGAGATTGTCTTACAGTCTCCCACATGGATTTTTGTAGACATTCAGTGGTTTAACAACCATCTCAAAGTGAATGATTATAGTACGCTGAAGCTGGTGCTTAGTCCTTAAAAATTCTGCTTGGTCAGAGGTGTCAGTGGTTTCAGCTCTGCCATCAGCAACTTCTGCCTGCCTGAGTTTTTCAGGTGACTTTCGTGTATTTAAGTCCATGTAGTTAGTAACTTACAACATATGAAATATCAAGAGTACGTAGCATTGGCTGGAGTCTTAAGCTACAAGTTGATATAAAAGGAGAAAAACAGTGATTTAGGGGGCATTTGGCAATTAACCTGACAAATCCTTTATGATGGGCCCTCGTTATGTTCTGACTTAGCAGAATTGGTTTATACTGAGGTAAAGGAGGGGCGAATAAAGGATGCAAAGCAATGAAAAGGGTATCTGCCTCTTTGCTGTGAGCCAGCACTCCCAGCTGGGGCCAGGTTGGGCTCTCTCCTTCAGTGCTCATAAACCCACCTTGGTTGTCCTTCAGAATTTCATTTCTACCCATAATTTAAGGGTAGTTTAAGAGTGTAGTGCAAACAATGTGAATCAAAGTGCAGGACTGCAACCATAATGGAGAGCACTGAGAAAGTCTGATATTAAGCAGCGTCTCTAGGAGTAGGATTGAGTAGAGAGTCCTATTCATAAGTTTTTAACCTTAATTATTTTTCTTTTAATATATAACACTCTACTGGTTTTTCAGTCACCCATTTGCTTGTCAGGAAAAGCAGGGTATGCAAATTTAAGTTGTGATGAAAGAGGCATGCAGAAACAAAACTGAAAGCACCCTTTCTCCTTCCATCTCTTTTTCCCTTTTTTTTCTTTGCTTGTAAGAAGAAACAGAAGATCTGTCTTTGCTTCAGAAAAAGAGATCTCTTTTCAGCACTGTATCAAAGGGTGGGGGGCTGTTAATCACTTATGTGTTTTCAGTTGGAAGAAAATATCAGTCCAGTTACTCGCTTCTGTGATCAGCCAAGGAGATAACTGAGAACTACAAGGGACTATTTTGTTTCTGTTTTTATCCAAATCAAGAGGGAGGGAAAAGTGTTATAAGTTAGTAACAGGTTTAATGCACAGATGTGAATACTTTAGTAACCATCATGTCATACAAATCTCAGACACCTGTCTAATCATCAGGGTTAGCCTAGAAAAAATACTGATATTTATTTTGCTACCTGTGTTATTAGTCCCTACTAAAATCTCTGTTTGCAGCTGAGCTTAGAGTGTGTTTTGATTCTGTTTGTACTAACAAATGCTTGAAAAATATAGAACTATCACTCTGCTTATGAATTAGAACACATAGTTTTTTTAACTTTGTAAACAGTAATACGAAATGAGAGCATTGTAGCAGATCAGTGGCTAAATGGAGAAACTGCCCATCCAGAGCCAAAGCTCTTGGAGAGTATGTTTGCAGTGATGTTGGGTGAGGGGGCCTGTATGTATTCAGCAGTTATTTCTCCAGACCAGGTGCTTTTGCATGCAGTCTGTGTGTTTATCTTCTCCCTGTCTTTTGCAGGGGGGCTGTGCCTTCTTGGGAGGAGGCATTTGAGTGACTGCTTCTTGCTGTGGTTCCTAGACAAATGGTAGGTTAGTGGAGCTTCAGGAAAAAAGGGATTTACGTCCAACTTCTCCCTCTTTCCCTAAGAAAGGATAGGAAAGTACCCAGATTTTTACTGAGTAACTAAGTTGAGTCACAAAGGACAAAGGTTCTGAAGTGCTTTAGCAAACAGAGCCTCATAAAGCTTTATGCACAGTCATTTCAGAAAGCAGAAACCAGCTGAGGATTAGAAATGCAGGTGACAGAACAACTTTTAAAGTGCAGAGAGGTGAAATTGGAGGGATACACTACATGTGTGTAACACCTTGTTTCATTACCTGATTCTCCATGGCAAGTGAGCTGTTCAAGAAATGGAGAAAAAGGTAATAATAGAGGCAGCTACTTAGGAGAGTGATGTTGGCCAGGAGATAGAATGGGGTTTGGAAACAGAAGTGCTGATGTCCTTAATGTTTTTGAACATGCTGACTCAGCTGTATACAAGTCTTATATGATGATTTGGGTTTCTTGATCTGTGTTTTTTATGTAAGCTCTTCTGTAGCAAAGGGTTTGACACAGTGGTGGAATTGCACTCTGGTAAGCACTTGTCCAGCAAGAATCCACCTGCTCCTGCAGTGTGTGCTATTTGGTTGTGTAGTATTTGGTTGCAGAGTTGAAGGCAGGTCCCTTTCCAAGGGGATGCTTTGTTGCATTTACCAAAACATCATATATAGCCACAGGGCAAGATATCTAGCTAGCACAAGCAACAATACAGTGATGCCCAGGGATTGTTGCTTTTAGGACTGGATCCAAAAGTCTCCATGTGTCTCTGTGTGGACAGACAGGCTCATGTGAGATGTATTTCTTCATTGTACCGTATGCATGTGATCCGTGCAAAGGCACAAGACATAATTGTACTGTAGGTTGGTTTAGCAGGTAGAGAAGTGCCAGCACATACCAGGTTATGCTCATCAAGCCCAAACAAGGAAACAGTTCATGAATTTGAGGGAACATCTGCTGATAATCTCAGAGTTTGCCTCTGTCTTCCACTTGAGCTATAAGAGCTGGCAAAAAAAAAAAAAGTCTCTGTGATTCCTTGTAAAACAGGAGAGCACTGTGTGCTGCCATTAGACTGTCAAGGGTACGAAAGGACATTTTCCCAATATTAGCCTGATGCTTGCCTGCTGACTGACAAAGTCTTGTGTGAGAGAAAGTAAAGCATAGAGAGATCTTCTACGTTCTGTGGTGGAAGATGTGCTGTACTTCCTGATTCAGGAGGTGTAAAATGTTTCAGAAAGGTGGGATGTGGCAGCCCAGACTAATGAAGCTGCAGTTGCTGTGAGGCCTCAAGGATCAGGGATAATCCCAAACCTGCCTTGAGAGGGATACATAGCAGCAGTTTTCTTGCTCTTTCAAATAGTGGAATAGTGAATGATACATTTTGCTTCCATGGCAGTTTCTCACTAAAATATGCATTTATTTTTAAACCAAATGTCACCATATGAATGTCAGTCCTGTTTAATATCTTTGATCTGGATGAGTGGAATCCATCACTAGCAAATTTGCAGATGAAGGCAAGTTGGAGAGGGAATGTTGATCTGCTGGAGGGCAGGAGGGTTCTATGGAGGGACAGGCTGTGTAGGTGGGCTGAATCCAATGGTATGAGGTTCAACAAGACAAAGTCCTGCACTTTGGCCACCAGAACCCCCTGCAGCAGCACAGGCTGGGACAGAGTGGCTGGAGAGCACCAGGCACAAAGGGACCTGGGGGTGCTGAGGGACAGGGACCTGAACATGAGCCACAGGGTGCCCAGGGGGGCAACAAGGCCAATGGCATCCTGGCCTGGATCAGGAACAGTGTGGCAGCAGGAGCAGGGAAGGGATTCTGCCCCTGTTCTCAGCACTGGTGAGGCCACACCTCGAGTGCTGTGTCCAGTTCTGGGCCCCTCAGTTTGGGAAGGACATTGAGGGGCTGGAGTGTGTCCAGAGAAGGGCAACGAGGCTGGAGAGGGGTGTGGAGCACAAGGCCTGTGGAGAGAGGCTGAGGGAGCTGGGGGTGTTTCTCCTGGAGAAGAGGAGGCTCAGGGGAGACCTTGTCACTGCCCACAACTCCCTGACAGGAGGGTGTAGCTGGGGGGGGTCGGTCTTTTCTCCCAGACAACCAGCAGTAGGACAAGAGGGCACGGCCTAAAGCTGTGCAGGGGAGGTTTGAGTTGGATATTAGGAGGAAGTTCTTTACAGAGAGAGTGATTGGCATTGGAATGGGCTGCCCGGGGAGGTGGTGGAGTCACCGTCCCTGGAGGTGTTTAAGAAGGGCCTGGATGTGGCACTGAGTGCCATGGGCTGGGTGACAAGGTGGTGTTGGGTCACAGGTTGGACTTTGTGATCTCAGAGGCCTTTTGCAAACCCAGTTGATTCTGTGAATATCATGAATATAAGTAGCTATAGCTGTTTCTGGTGTGCAAATTCTTGGAACATGTATGTTTGTGAGTATGTTTCACAGGGAGGTGAACATATAGGCAGGGAGGTTTTAAAACCAGAATTTCTCCTGTACCAAAGCGGTGCATCCCAACCCTGCAACTGAATCAAGATGTGTTGCAAGCCTGCAGTTGTACCACCTGCCTTTTAGTGCCTTCCCTGAGATACAGCCTCATGTTGCACATCTTTTAGCAGCTCAAACAGCTGCCTGTGTTATTAGGGAAAAGAAGGACGTAACAGTAGTAATAAGTAAGTGCAGGAAGGTGAACCGTGGGAGAAGCCCTGTCTCCTCTTCCCAGGAGCCAAGCTCTACCTTGGCTTGCAGGTGAGCACTGGCAGGATTTGGTCCTGGCCAAGAGACTGCTCTTATGAGCCTCAGGGTGCAGTGGCTGTGGAGCTCCTGAACTGACAGCTGTGCTGATGTTCACCTGATAAGGACTCAGCCTTTTATGCCAGGTGAACTTGAACAGTATTTAATTCTTGCAGAAGCTTGGCATAACTAAAAGACTTGGCAGCTTGAGTCATTAAAAAGCCAGGAATTTGAAAGAAGTTTATTTAGTGTATTTTATTGTGGGCCAAAAACTCTGTTTAAAACTGTCTAACCTAAAGGTGCAACAAAAAGGAGAATGAGCCTCTCTGATCTTCTTTGGCACCATTTTCAGAGTCTTTGAATGTAAGGAAAATATTTTGTTAATGTCAACCATCCTCTTAAATCTGAAATATGGAGTGGAAAGCTCTGAAACTTTTAGTGGATTTGTTTCTGTTCTCTGCCCTAAGTTTTTGACTTGTTCTTTCATGTCATGAGATGAAATATCTTTGACATAGCACCAGCTCATACATAGTTACTGGCACAAATACAGTGGTTTTAGTAATGCTTTTTTAGAAGTTATATCACCTATTAATTCAGTCTTTGTGTCTGTTCATTAAGTTAAACAGCTTATTGAAGTCTTAACTCCTTCACCAAGGTTTTATTATTTAGAGAAAAGAATACAGAAAAAAGAAAATCAATATGGCAGAACCTCTTAGCTACAAGTGAAAAATACTGCTTCTTTATACATTTCAGGCTTGATATAAATACTTTTGTGAGGACTCTCTGAAAAAAGTGGCAGTATGGCACACAATGGCATCTTATATCATACTTACTGAGATGCTTAAGAAAGATGCAAGCACTTTCAGATGGACATAAAGTGTCTGCTGTCTTTGATTTAAGAGAAATAGTTAGCTTTCAGGAGCTTCAAGTCAGATAATGGTAAGAAAATAATGGTAATGTATTTTGTCTATGAGTCCTGGGAGGCTATGGAAGAAGGTCTTCTTGTTTTCCTATCTGTTCCTTCTTTCAGAAGTTTCCTTCTCTCTCTGACTTTGAGGTTCCAAAGAGCAGACACTGTTACTATTTATTTGTACTAAGTATTGTCAAAATATACTCCGAAGTATTTTAAACCCTCACTTTCAAGGATATGTTTCCTCATAGTTTCTAAAATGTGATAGTTTGTCAGTTTGAATGCTGATAACTTGCATGGCTGGCTTCTTTTCTATCATTTACCAACCAGTCCTGTAAAACAAAATTTAGTCATATTCTGGTAGTATCATATATTAAAATAGGTTTTTTTCTGGTCTATATTCTTCCTTGAAATGGTGAGCTAATATTTATGCATATCTGTAGGTTGTATTTTATTTTATGTACTATACCTGCAGCCTACACATGTGAGATTAACAAGCAGCTTTCACAGCAAAAGTTCAAATCTTTTGTGCCAATGCATGCACTTACTGATTTATTGGTCTAGTTTCCCCCCTTTAAGATTGCTCATATCCGTAGCATTCTACAAAGAAAAACTGCAGGTCTTGAATCTGGAAAATGCTGGTTTAAAAGTAATTTTACGAGGCTGGAATTTCTATTTGGCTCTGGGTTAAGCATTTCCAAATCTCACAGACCGGTCTCCCTTCCTGAGCAGTTTTGCATCATAAAGCCTGTGCAGAGAGAAATGTGCTCTGATATTGTCTCTGTATCTCATTACCTCTTACTGAGTAGTGTGGCAAGAACTGTCCAGATATGTAATTGAAAATTAATGAAGAACTTATAAAGACAATAGTATTCAGCTTGCTGCACAACAGTAGCAGTGATATCCTGTTTCAAACAAGCATGACAGTTGTAGAACCTTATTTATCTCACTAGTCAGCAGCAATCACTCCTGACTGCACACCAGAGGCAGATCTGCTGAGTGCAAAGGTGCCATTTTTATGTTGCTGTTTATCAAACCAGAACTACTACCTTTCAAAGCATTTATTTTATTTATTTTGGAGACTGGCGCTCTTGCAGGAGAAAAGTATAAACCTGTTTGAGGAGAATCAGCTTTCAGGAAAAGTGCTTCAAGCTTGCATTTAGAAGTTACTTCCTTTGTTTCCTCCATTATTTCAATATTTATTGAGTATGTTTAAAGAAACTTTCTGTTTAAGTTGCCTTTATGGCACCCCGGGGCTGTTGATAAAATGTTTGTGGTAAAATACCCATCAGCCTGTATGGAAGTGAAGCAAGCTGAAGTGTGGCACTAGACCAGCACAGATACTACAGTTTCAGATACATTTATTCCTTGCTTTGCTATCTTTTGTACGTGCAAATTTTCTTGACTCTTTTTTTTATCATTTAGCCAGTGGATGGAGGTACAGGGATGTTGCTATTGTACTGTTTGCTAACACATGAGAAGATGCAACTTTGCTGTAAACCAGCAGTGAGGTAGAATGGAAAGAGGAAAGAGAGGGAATTGATTATATTAATGTTTTGTCTGGGTGATGTAAGAGGTTTGGGATTTGAGGTTAATTGTTGAAAAGAAAAATTGCTTCCAGTTTCTAAATATATGTTTTAACGTGAGGATAGCTGTGGGGGCAGAGAGAGGGTGAAATGGGTTCAAGAGTAATAAGGTCAGCAGAGCTGGGCATGGGTTGGTGCAGAGGTTCCTGGGCTTGCAGTCCCTCGGGCAACTATTCCTTTATGTTATTTAATGTTTACTCTGTGGCTCTTGGCCCAGCTTCTTATCTTGACTTTGGGGCATACCCTGAGTCTAGAGGGCATGTGTGGCATACAGTAAACTGTTAAAACTGAGATTATTTCCCGTAGTGGTAAAGCAGTCAATATAAAGGTAAAGATGTTTGTCTGTAAAAACTAAATAAAAGTGCTGAGACCTGAGTATCCAAAAGTTTCTAAGTCACCACTCCAGGGAATGGAGAAGCTGGTTCAACTACTTTCCATACTATTGACAGTTTTTGCTTGTTCATGGAGGTCAGGAGATCAAAAGTCTAGGAAAGAGCAAAAAATACAAATAAACCAAATCTTAAAAGTGACCTGCAAAAATTTGAAGTGGTTTATGTCATTTTGCAATATACAGAGCAGAGTGAAAGGTCCATAAAGTTAGAAGCAAAGGCCCCCCCCAATCCCTTTCCCTGTTCCTTTTCTTTTGTGTGTTGGTTGGTTTGATTGGTTTTGGTAATTTGACATTTTTGAGATTGTTCGTGCCATTGGTTCCTTGACTTGCAGGAAGGAGGTCTCAAACAGTTGTTCCTGGAACTCCTGCATCTTCTTTTAAGTTGCAAGACTTAAAATATTTTTAATGAAGTTGGCTGTCTCCCAAATGTGAATTTAGTACTTAAAATCAAATAGTTAATCAGTGGTTTTGAAGATTCTTTTCTCATCTACTCTGACCTTCTCCTACCACCGAGGTCATTCACCTGTACTACTGAGAGGAAGTGTGGAAGGAAAAATGTTTTCAGTTTGCCAGGAACTGCTACAATCACAAGGAATTTTGAGCAGTGCTTTGATAAAGTACCTGGAATTTGTTCAGAACATTCTCCTCGTTGCTTTTGACAGTGGAGAAGCAGTTATTCGGTTTTCCAAGATGGTCAAAGTGTGAACAGGGAAAATTTGTTCCTCTCTTTTGGACACACCTGTATTGCAGACTGCTTTCACCACTATCCAGAGTGACCATTTTCAAGCTTGTTAACTTAAGAGGGTTTGTTTCTGCATGTGGGAACCATGACAAACTGTAGTGTAGGATGGTCAAACCGTTAAATAATGTACAGCCTGTTGCACTTGGCAGAGCTCCTTACTGTAGCCTTGGTGTGTATGTCAAGTCCAACAGGACAAAGCCAAATTTATTGGGGCATATTGAGGTGCTACAGTTCTTACTTAAATATATATCTGTGTGTATTTATATAGGAATGAATCTAGTCCCAAGCAGTTATATTAATCAGCTTGACTAATTGTCTGTGCTAGATAGTAAATGTTCATTCCCTGGTGGAGGACGGAGCTTGTAACTCAATCACGCTTCTCCCCGTGGCCCCACAGTGAGGCCTCTGTTAAGGGGATGTATAAACAGCTGCAGCAAGGCTGTTGTGAGCACGGATGTGTCTTTATGCAGGGAGATCTCTGGGTCACCAGGTGTCCTGGTTTTGGCTGGGATAGAGCTCATTTTCTTCCTGGTAGCTGGGACAGTGCTGTGTTTTGGATTGGAGAGTAATGTCGATAATACAGTGATGTTTTGGCTGGTGCTAAGTAGTGCTTACCCTGAGTCAAGGACTTTTCAGTGTCTCATGCTCTGCCAGTGAGGAGAGGCACAAGGAGCTGGGAGGGAGCGTGGCCAGGACAGCTGACCTGAATTGGCCAAAGGGATATTCCATACCATGGAACGTCATGCCCAGTATATAAACTGAGGGACTTGGCTGGGAGGTGCCGATGGCTGCTTGGGGACGGGCTGAGCATCTGTCAGCAGTTGGTGAGCAATTGCATTGCGCATCACTTGTCTTCCTTGAGTTTTATTTCTTTGTCTCTCTCCTTTTGATTACAATATTGTTGTTAGAAGTAGTAGTGTATTTTACTTCCTTTCAATTATTAAACTGTTCTTGTCTCAATCCATGGGTTTTACTTTTTTCTGATTGTCCTCCCCATCCCATTGGGGGCAGGGAGGGAGGGAGTGAGCAGTTCTATGGTACTTAGTTGCTGGCTGGAGTTAAACCACAACACCAGGGACCATGGAAGCCATACTAAATGGGCTCTCAGGAACCATGTGTTAGCCAGCTAATCTCTGCAAGTTCCTCCAGAGAAATGCTCTGTTGACTTTCACCCATAGTTCTCCCCTCACCACGCTATCCACCTTCCTCTTCTGGTTTCTGGCACCTGTCTGTCTTTGATGTGCTGCCTCCTCCTTAGCCTGGTTGTTTTAAAACCAGGTTTCTTATGCTGCTAAACTGCATTTGAGTCACAGGTTGGCAGCTGTGCTCTTGCCAAGACCTTTATGTCTGTTCTTGGTCCTGTTCAGATGTAACAGACATAGGCAGGGGACCAGAATGAGAGAGTTTCTTTTACTTGTGTTCAGGAGCTGTTTATTGATCACTTGCTGAATTTCTGGTGGCTTGAGGAGTCACTGTGATTATAGTACATGATTCATAGATCATATCTCAGCTTAACTTCGAAGTTAGCCTTGTTTTTTGATCAGGAAGTTGGCACTAGGTGACCTCCAGAGATCACTCCCTACCTGACTTATTCTGCAGTTTATACTGTGATTTAAAATAGTACAGATAAGGAGCAGATGCTGAAGTAAAAGCAGTGGTGAGCATAGCTCAGAATTTGGAAACAGTAGGTGATTCATAGGCTAAAAGATAGAGGAGACTTAAGTCTTTTGCAACTCAATATGCATAGGCTGATATTCAACGGGTCTTGATAAACCACTATTTAATTGATAGGTCATAGAAATAAAGGTCTGGTGTATATTTTTATGAATGTTGTTTAAAATTCTTATTCTTAATTCTCCTTAAAAGAAAGCTGTCCACAAAAAGTTTACTACTAGGACTACACAAGTAGTAGGTGTGTTGCAGGGGAATAAGCTTATGAAAGAAGGATGAACTTGTAGCTATTTTAACCTCTAATAGGTCATTAACACTCTTGTATTCATTTATGCCCATTTAAAAATAACTCGGTAACAACAGGGTGATTTGTTCACTGGAATAAAACTTTCTACAATAGTAGTAGCTTGTATTAATGATACATTTATCTATATTCATTTTGCAGCTGACTTGTCGTGTTACTGAATCTCTGAACTTTCATTCCTCATATAACTAAGCATTTGTTTTGCTACTGCTAGAATTCACAAAGTATAAACACCATTTCTTGGCTATAATATTATGTGCCCTCCTAATATGTTTGTACTACAAATGGTGATTTGTGCTTCATTAACTGCTAGTACATAGTGTAGCTTTTTTTTCCCTTGAAGAAGAATCATATGCTTTTGGAACTTTAACAATACATACCAGTCTTCAATGATACCAATTCCTGCTTGGAAGTCAGATCAACACAGGAATCAGCGGATGTTTTATACCTTGTGATATCCAGTCTTAGTTACCTGAAACTACCTTTATTTTCAGAAGACTGGTACTGAAAATTACACTCTTGTATGATTAATAGCTGCATTACAAAGTTACAGCCTCCCAGATCACCAGGGCTGTTTTTCTGGATCCTCTTTGCAAGTTATTCAAGCCACCATCACCTTTGGGAGTTCGTGAGGTGCTGTTCCTGTAAAACATGACCTGGAGAGTCCAGATACTGCCCTGAACCATGCCTTAATTAGTACTGTGTTCATCATTGTTCTCATGATAATCCTTTTTTTCTTTTGTTAATAGGGAGAAATAATCTGTTCCTGTGTGGAGAGGGAAATACCTTTATGGCCATGAGGGTTGCTGCAGTAAAGATGCAAAAGCAGAGGAACCTGGGGTGACATGTAGTCCAAGCCATAGAGTATAACCAACAGTTTCAGAGTCCCTTGTCACAGGAAATTCCCTTGTCACCCCCCATCATTTTCTTCACTCATGAAGTCTGTTCCATGGTGTTATTTAAGGGTGGATATCTCCACTTGCTCACCTTACAGCTCTAATTGACTGCTGGTGGTTGCACTACAAAACTAGAAACCAGTGATTTATGTTCGTTCTTGGTAATAAATGACCTTGGGATCCAGTCTCTTAGGACTTAAACTGTAAATAATTAAGCTTTACCTCTGAGGAACCCTCTCAACCCATGCTGTTTCTAACTGTAATTTTATAACACTTAACTTCTAATTCCTTTGCTGGAGACTGTGGTCATGAAATGTGTTCAAAACAAATAAAAATAAAAAGCTGTGCATGTTTTTTTTAATGTACACCACACAATAAGCACTGTGCACAGTCAAAAACTCAAAAGCTGGTGTAACTGCAGAATTACCATGTGTTAGTTCTAACTTGGCCGAGCAATTCTGAACAGGAGCAGGCTCTCAAGCTGATTGATGCCCTATTTATTTTGAAAGTCTGTCAAAACTATGAGTTTTGTTCTTGACTAGTCTGATATTGGCAACTGAAATTTTTTTTTTTACTTCATATCCAAAGAAAACGGGGGAAAGAAACATGGAAAGATGCAATTTTTCAGTATTACCTGAGGAAGTGGATGATTGTAAATTTCTGAGAAGATTAAATGTCCTTTTAAGATATTTTTTTTTAGAGTTTGGACAATTCAAAAAGTTCCAATCATCTCTTGTGATCTGGATTTTTTAATCAGGCAAAGCTAATTAATATTTTGGGCATTCTGAGTAGACTGATCTGTGAACAGCAATGCTCAGATTACAGTGTGAGCTTTAATCCTGTGAGCAAATTGTGGTGAAATAAATTATTGACTGGGGCATTTGGAAGCAAGTGTTAAAGATGACAAAATGTCCAGATGAATGCACTACCACACACACAAATATTGTTCATGTCATGATTTTATTCTGAGAATCATCTAGGTGCATAATGTGCTTTGATTTTCAGGAAATAGGAATATATTTTAAAATCAGCATTTAAAAGACTAATGGATGCCGGGCAATTGACTGCTCTGTGGTTCCTTCAATCCCTTCCCCTAAAACTCTCTGAAATGGGGGAAAAAAAATTGAAAACTGGTTTTCAGCTGGAGAGAAACTGGTTTGCATCTAATGATGCTGTTTTCTCTTACCTGTTACACTTGCAAATCCTATGAACTTCTTTTTCTGCTTTTGTTGATTTAAGTATTGGCCTGTTGATTTTAAGTGTTGGCCTGTTGATCCAAATGTTTCTTTTATTAGCAATCACTTTTCAAGTGTCCGTTTTCTATATGCAGCAAGGTAGGGGTTAAAAAAAAAAACCAACAAGTAAATGAAAAATCAGGTGGAAGCAAGGTTTTCTTCCTGGCTTTATTTGTAATTTTGAGAGAGAACTACACAGCAGACTCAAGCTCTGTGGGATGTGGACAGTAGGCAAAAACATATTATATTGTAGAGATATGATTCCCGCTAGATAATTTAAAAATACACAAAAAAAATCATTATGCTGCTTACAATTTCTGTTGTTACTCTTGTGGCTTGAAATGTATCCCAGATTCCTGAAGTTTTGTGAAATCTTTTCCTTCCATAAATCTGGAGCTATGGATGCTTCCTCCTCTCTCTGCTTTGCTTTACTCCTGGGGAGGGAGTTGTCCAAATGCCATTTCTGAGTAATGAACCATCTCGTGTTCAGGCCAACAGCATGAGTAAGGAGTGAGGGAGATCTTCTGTTCCTCCACTTGGACGGGTTTGGAAATCTCTGGAAAAGCATTTGTGGTCAGTTTGGCATTAGTTTTTATACTGCATACGGCTAGTTTTCTGCATCATGAGTATTACCTCTTGGATAATATCCCCTTGGAGTACACTAAAACATGAGCAGGAGAGGAACATTAGATAAGAACAACCTAATATTAGGAAAGTGAAAATTACATGACATCACAGTTTACACATTTCCATTTCAGGAGCAATCCAAGAGAAGGTCATTTCCTCTGTCATCAGAGCTGCATTACTAATTTATGTACTTGAGGACAACTTAAAGCGGTTAAAAACTTATTTGTTAACCATTCAAGGCAAGCGTCATCTGCTGTAGCTCTTGGTGTTAGACTTCATTACCAGGAATGAGGACACCGTGCAATGTGTGCCTGAAATCTGGAAGGAGAGCCATTGCTGCCACTGGTTTTGTGTTACCAGAGCACTTTGTCCTTGTTGTCACCTGCCAGTGCTGCCTGGTGACATGTGTTAGGGCTGCAGTGCTGCTTCTGCTTGTGATTAAAGGGAAAGTGGATGTTTAGCATCTCTTGAGCTTCTGGGTTGCACCAAGGCTAAGCAAGAGAGGGAGGTCACGCTGTTGATGGTGCAGTTGTGAAGGGAGGTAGTTGTGAAGCCTGGCAAAGCAGTGCTTGTGTTTCTAGCTGATGTGAAACCATTCAGTGCTAGGGAGGGGAAAGCCCTGAGCACAGTGAGAAGTAGCCATCTGCTAAGCAATACTAAAACTTGGCAGCAGTGAGTTACACAAGGAGCCCCTGATGCTCACAAATGGATCTGGGCAGCAGGAAAAATTGTTAGGACATCAGTTGGGAGTTCCCCGTTTGTAAAATATTGGATCCCCTCTGTTACAACAATCTATGATTTCCTGCTAAGTTCCATGCAGAAGCATACAAATATTCTGGGAACTTTTAGTAAAAGAGCTATGCATGCCCTTCACTGGAGAAAGAGCAATAAAGGGGCAACAGGGCTTGACCTTTCTGAAACAATGAAGAGTTTTGAGACTATTGACCACAAGCACCCTTTTTTCAATCTAAAACTCTGCGAGCTTTCTCCTCATCCCTAGATAATAAGCTCTCAGTATTTTCTCCAAATAAGAGTGTGTTTTGGCAAGTCTCAAGGCTGTCAGCTGAAACCTGGTGTGTCTGTCTTGTAGCCAGGTGTGAGAATACAAACTGAGGGCCCCTCATAAAGTACAAGACAAACTGCTGGGTGACAGGATTGCTGTGCAAGCGTGGCAGGAGAGGAAGGGCAGCACCATTGTGCTTTCAGCACTACGTTTTTTGCTGGCAGAAGAAATCTTGTGTGTCATCTGCACTTTTTTTCCTTTGGATGTAAGATTTTCAAGACGTGCTGCTCCAGCAGTAGAACTGGGAAGCTTGTGCCTAGGACAATGGTCTTGTAGTAGGAAAAAGGCTGAATCCAACGGTCTTCTCTCTTTCTAATTTCTGTAATCCTTAAACCCCCAAGTCTGATCAGAGCTGTGATCTTATTCCATATTTTTAACTTTGTTTGGAGAAAACTGATGAACGTATTTCCTATTAACATCACCTGAGAGCCTGGCACTGACTGAGATGTACAGAAGAACTGAGTCACAAAGCTGAATAATGGCAAAAGAAGCAAATTTTTTCTGGATATCTAGTTTACCTAAATGTCACCTTCAGTGTTCTGGTCTGCAGCTGTGTTGCTCTCCCTTCAACAAAGGGCATGAAGGCACTTGGCTTGGTCAGCCTGACTACATATTAATTGTGCTGATGCCTTTGGCTGGGAGTATTGACCTTATTGTGCATGGGCAGTGAATGATTTGGTGACCTCTTTGTTCCCATCACACAATGTAACATTCCAGTTAATGGTTTTTCTCCCACCAGCCTTCTGAGCATACCCAGAGTGGGGAAAAGACACGCTTCCTCTGATGCAAAATCCATACTGGCCTGTGATGCCAACTGCAGCCTGTGGAGGTTTCCCTTTGTGTAGTGGCCTCTTTTTGCAATAAAACTGGGTTAGCCCATTGGTGAAGTACTGTATGGATAGCTGGCAAGTCGGGAGAGAACAGAAGGATTTAAAAGCTTTTTGGAGCCTAGGAAAGTGGCTGAGGACCAGACGCCAGGCCCCTGCTCAGCAGGGTTTTTGTGAAGTACCAGTTTAGTTGTAGGGAGTCTCTCATAAGAGCTATCTTCTTGGTGTGTAGTGAAAATTTTTAGGATGTGACTCAAATGTGGATAGTCTGGGGACTATCTAAACTGTTTATGAGTGGACAAAAGTGGGGCATCTGACAACCTTCCTGCTGTCCTAGTAAAATGCTTTATCCCTGTGCTAAACCTTATTTGGGCCATAACGCCAACCCCTGCAAGTTGCAACTGGCTCCTCTGCACTGGATTTCAAACTGGCACCTACAAAGAAGTTGAGATTTTTATGTCATATATTTGCATCCTTGTAAAGGCAGAAAAAACAATTAGAGCAGTAATTGCTTCTGCCATTTCACCTAAACCTATCTGTGACTGAGTTTTCAGAAAGCTTAATGCAAGAGATGAGAAGCATAAATTACCATATCCAGTCACAAGAAAAAAAAAATTCCTACTTCTAATTCTTTTGGTCCCCCTGTTGGTAAAGGCAGTTGTCAGTGTTAATTTTCTCAGTTGTCATCTACCCCAGTCAGAAAGGAGATGAAGGACATTCATAGTGCAGATAACAAACTGAGTCCCCATCGTAAAGACTTAGGACAAAGTCAGGAACTATTTTTGAGTCTACAATTGAATTATTTTTTGTTGAATAACTTTTTCTTTTTTTTCCCCAGAAAGTCTGCTGTAGATATGCATGAAAAAAAGGAAAAGGAGGAGAAAAGCGTAAGGGTGAATTAAACAATATGAGGAAAGAGAAGAGGTTATATAAAGTTCAAGAAGCAAAGGGATATGGTTTAGAAAAACACTGAGATAATGAAGGATAATATATAGATGAAGTAACTGTGATATTGTTCCCCCTGAAAGTTGCCTTGTGGGCTCTAATGGGAAAATAGAAGTTGACATCTGCTTACTTTGGATTGCCTATCTGGAAAAACATCGGAGATGATACGCGTGAGACGACGTCCTCGCTGGCCTACAGCAGTGTTGGTAGGAGTGATAAGTTACAAAAGAGAGGAGGGAGCAGTAAGCCAACTGTTCTTGATCAAACAGGACTGAGGAATAGGATATTTTTATAAGCCCGGTTTAACACTGATTCAATACTTGTTGTTATCTTTTTTGACTTTTTCTAAAATTAAAAACCCCAATGGTTTTTTTTGGTATGTCATGGATAGAAGCAGTATCAAGCGAGTTTAAATTGTGACAAGGATTTAGATTATTTATTGAGGAAAACTT